>OY720675.1:61818524-62122286 GCA_963170755.1 Amphimallon solstitiale
TCCCTCTACTTAAATATAATATAACATCCAAAATATTTATATTTTGGTAATGTATATTATGAAATTAAGGTAGATAATAAATCAACACAGATCAGGAAACATATTATTCATTTATTTGTATTAAATTATTATATTCCTGTTTAAAATGTGTCTATATAAATTCTGTATATGTAAGAAAGAAATAGTGCGTAGGTGTATCTGTGTGCAAGAAACTCAAGTGGCGCCAATGTTATCAAATTCAGACAAGAGTTTAGGCGGCATTAACAAGAAACGGTGTGTGTACAATCAACACGAGGGCAACCTTGAACGCTACATATTTTGCGAGTGCATGTTCTCACGAATAAAGTTTGAATGGAGGTAAAGTACATAAGTGGCTCGGGGAATTCCCTAAAAGAATACGGTGTAACATGCCTTAAGCAAGGAGAGGCAAGCAGACGCTCCCTAGCCTGTAAACAAGTAGGTGCGCCGGTCCCGTTAAGTAAAATAACACTGGACCGCACCCAAGAAAAAGGGAACGATCTCACTGGCTAACAGTGCGAATACAAACATAGTAATTCTAAGCATTAGTAAAAAGTGAGATAAAAGCCTGGTGAGAAAAGAGATATATGTTTATTAAAATAAGTGTGTGCCGTATCTCGGGACAAAGAAGACGACGATTTCAGTCTACCCTGGGAAAGCTGCCCGTGAAAACACCGTTCCCGCGTCACAGCATCGTATAAAGGTACCCAACGTTGTTTGAATTAAAGGCCTCTATCATGCATGCAAATTTTGTGAATAATGAATTAGAATCTAGTAAAATTCACGAGATAGAATTTATATAAGGCAACATTGTTGAATCAATTTATTATATTTGCCCATGTTGTAATTGATGCGTAATTTGTATTGTGTTGTACCATTTGAATTGTGTTTTGTTCTGTAACATTTGTGTGTAACCTGATCTGTGTTGTTGTGTTTTAATCAATATATTCATAATATTTAAATATCTTTTGCATATTATTTGTCTACCTTCACATAAGAAATTTGGATTATAAAAAAGCAGTAATAGTACGTCTAGAAAACTAACCTTAGTGTTTTAATACCTGAACCGACCTGAAATTAAGAGTTTTGTGCGAAACCGAACCATTTATCTGAGCTAAGTACGAGGAGTGTTCATCAAATTCATTTCATCAATAAGTCAATTTTAGTCATTTTAATTATATTATTTAAATCTGTATTATTACATATGAACATCCCACTTTGGGGCATTTTAATCATTTTTATGTAACTTTGAAACACCGTACTATTACATAGTGTATATTTTACTGTCACATATAATAACAATAATTAATTTTATTTTCCAACAGACAGAATCGACTTACAGATAAAACAATAATTACAGTACAGTACAGTGCAAGATAATAATATCAGCATAGTTCCAATATATAAACAAAAAGCTAAATATTTAAAAAACATGTATCAGAATATTGTAATACAAATACCAAAAAACTCCTCTCAATTTAGCACAGTAGTACACTCGTAAAGTTACTTATAATTTAAAAAGAGAAAGAATAAAGGAAAGGCATGGCAATAGGGAAAGAATTATTTGTGGTAGCGCTTGCAATAAAGAATATTTGCATTTCCGGTCATCGGAGTTAATGCTGATGTAACCATAACGTTCGTTGGTGTTCTAACAATTAAAAAACTATCAATCGAACGCGTTGCCTATGTCGGAACATAAAATTACGTTACCGGTCGTAGGGCGAGGCAATTTGATTTATTGATTAGGTTTCTTAAATAGGACGTACTAGCCATCTTCTTTCTTGAAGTCATGAAAGTTCATGAAATTATGTATATTTAAGTTAAAGGGTGGTAAATGTTTGGAAAAGTCTCTAGCATTATTATAAACAGTATTCATAAGAATATTGTTTTTTATCATATCGTATCTATCGCTAACTATATTGAAAGCAGCCACAATAAGCAGCAAGCTGTGTGGAAAATTATAAATAAAAATATCAAGCCAAAGGAAATAGCAAAGGAGTCCGAACTAACGGCAGAGGAACTAAATAAATATTTTTGTAGTGTTGGAGTTCACATTGCAAAAAATTTAAACAGCGATGTCTCACCAATTTCACTAATGAAAGGAATAAACCAAATCACTTCATGCTATTTCTAGCCAGCAACAGAAGTGGAAATATTGAGTATAATCAAAGGTCTAAAAAATAAGAAGACAGAAGATATCTACAATATTTCAACACACATTCTAAAAGAAGCTGCCACTGAAATAAGTAAGAGCTTAGTCGAATGTATAAATGGGGCAGTGAATGAGGGAGTATTTCTTGAACCTCTGAAAGCAAATGAATATGCTGGACTTAAGTAAGGCGCTTGATTCGGTGGATCATGAAATCTTGCTGCAGAAACTCGAACGTTATGGGATTAGGAGAAAGCCGTTGGACCTTATCAATTCCTATTTAACAAATAGAGTTCAGTTAGTAGAATGGAGGGGTGAGAAGTCGAAAATGCATCGAGTAAGCTGTGGAGTTCCCCAAGGCTCGATTCTGGGACCATTATTGTTTATCATATTTATAAATGATATTCCGGAATGTCTAAGTGCAGATGACACTTCCATTTTAACAAATGGAATGACACAAATTGATTCTCAACAAAGATCATTATCAGCAATAAGAAGATCAGAGGAATGGTTCACTGCAAACAAACTTAAATTAAATACAGAAGAAACACAGGAACTTGTCTTTAGAAATGAACCAAGTAGTGAAACCCATACAGCTAAATTCTTTGGACTTACATTGGATGATTGCCTGAAATGGACACAGTACATCGATCAGTTATCAAAAAACTAACATCGGGGATTTTTGCTGTCAAAAGAATGAAATCAATTGCAACTCACCACGCTGCAAAATTAACTTACCATGCAGCCTTTCATTCCCATCTGGCTTATGGCATCCTTTTCGGGGTCTTCCTACTTCAGAAGCGAGCTATAAGATCTCTGTGCAATCTGAGACCAGGAGAGTCTTGTAGGGGATACTTTATGAGAGAGGGTTTAGGAGGGATGTATATCCTGCAAATGTTTCCACACACATCGACACCAGTTTCCCGTAAATGGCGACCACCACGCATACAACACTCGGCACAGGGACGAATTTGGTGTCCCACATCACCGTTTGGTGTAGACGCAGCAAGGTGTGAGTCACTGGGGGCCAAAGTTACAATGGTCATCCCACAGAGTGGAAGGCGATGAATGTGGATCTCTTCGGTGGGGTGGTATAAAACATACTACTGGAGAAGGAGTACTACTCCACAGATGAGTATTATGCTGCTCAACCATGATACGAACAAACAGGCGTTTCCCATGACTGACGATCACCACCAATATTCCACACGTAAACGGAGTGAACTTGGAGTACACCATACTAACATGCTCGCAGAAATCCTTAAATATTTGAGCTGTTTATATTATGGTTAATGTTTAATGTTTATACACTTTGTCCCAAATGACTAATCATTTTTGATTTGTTTATATGTTTTTACTACATGTTTATACTATTTTATATGTTTCATACAAAGCTTCTGACCAATGCATTCATATGGTGGTTTATATTTATATTTATATATTTTTTCTGTGGCGGGAAAAAAGTTTGACATTTTATCTTTCTTGACAGGTAACAAAATGTCACTTGACAGGTAACAAAGTGCTCACTTTCTGCCCGGTTAAATTGACAGATATTTGAATACTTTACAGGTTTCCATAGCAACGCAGGTGTAATGTCAAATGTCACATCGATTGATTTTCTGACTTTAATATATAGTATTAACGTGTTTTTTTTCAATATTAAATCGTCGTTTTTCCCATCACAGAAAAAAATTGTGTATTATACACGGGAAAAAAATTAGATTTTAGCTCTCGGTATTTCATCTTAACCTTACTCTTTTCCCTTGTATAATAAATAACTATTATTTATATTTCTGTATGTATTACAATTTTTTTGTAATGGTGTTATTACAAAAGCTAAATATATAATTATTATTATTACTATCAAAAGATTGGTTTGTTTAGTCTCTGATTGAAAACATTTATAAATTCTGCTTTATATGGATCTAGTAAAATATTTTAATATTTATGTGTGATTCGGATAGTATATTTACTTTTACGTTACTCAAAGGGTGTAAATTAAAACTTTATTGAAATCTAATTGTATTAATACTAAGGCCGGGAATCGAATACAAATAAGTCAAATATTCGAATATTCAAATACTTGAATATTCGGATTTAAATATTCGTATACTTGAAATTACCTTCTTAGGTATACTACATATAAGAAAGTATTGGGATGAGGAAAATTTTCAACCTCAAGATTTCTGCAAATTTACAAATTTTTATAAAAAGCATTTTTCGAAATTAGGTCTTTTGCTATTATCGAAAAATAACTTTTCGCGATTATCTCGCAAGTCACGCGTAGTATACAGACCTATTAAGACTAATTAACAGTATGAAAGTGTGTAGATAGATTTTTTAATAATTTTTGTATAAAAAGATATTCGAATTTCGGACCGCAAATAGCACTTTCTACAGAAAAGAGCTCTGGTCCAGTGCGAACAATATTTTCATTTTCCCCGGTTTCTTTCAATTCTCGTTGCAAGTGTAGCATTGATCAGCGTATAATCTGACACGAGCTCAGGCAGGACATTTAATGTTAACTGAAGAAGAAGAACGATCATTGAAAATATTGTAATATTTGACATCTTAAAACAAAAAGGCACTTAAAAGATATCTTGGAAACGAAGGGGAGTCATCAGTTGAATTTGATGAAAATAACATGAATCCAACAATCTACTTGTTCATTGGGGAACGTAAAATTCAAAGCGTTTTTTTTTTGCTTGATTATCATGCTACTTTCATGAAATTCAACTAATGACTCTCCTTCGTTTTCCATATCTTTTAGATGCCTTTTTGTTTTAAGCAGATATCCAAAAAATTTTTTCTTCTTTATAAACTTTGGATCGAGAAATGTACTAAAGTCAAATATTTCAATTGATGAAGCACCGCTAAACGAAAGATTGCTAGAAAAGACTTTTGTGAACCTTGTTTGGAATTCCCGTTGCACAAATTTCATTTCTTTTGCACATTCTGGTTCAATCATATCAATCTTTGAAATAAAATTCTCTATCAAAGATTGCCAAATAGGCATCACCACTGAAGTCATCGGTTGATATTCAGCTGACAATAAAGATGTAGCCATGATCGTTTAATTGTCTTAACTTCTTGCACAATTTTTTTTATACAAAAATTAATCAAAATCTATCTCTGAAGACATTCATACTCTAAATTAGTCTTAATATGCGAGATATTCGCGAAAAATTATTTTTCAATAAGAGTAAAAGTCCTACGATATTTCAAAAAATGCTGTTAATAAAAAATGGGAAACTTACAAAATCTTGTGTTCGAAACTTTTCATCATACAATACTGGTCTAAAGTAATCTTTAGACCATGAACATTTTTGACCACGAGATTGTGTAGGTTACCAAATTTTTACAAAAAGCATTTTTCGAAATTTCTACCAGAAGTATAAAATTAAGTGGTATCCAATTTCCAAACGTAACAAATAGGTATTAAACTACATTTTCAAATATACGAATAATTTCCTTTTGAAATTAACAGAGTTGAATATTCGAATAATTGAACTATTCGTATTCGATTCCCGGCTTTAGTATTTACCACCTTCTACTGCTACATAATTGATATCTGTTTGCTTTGGTGCGGATGACGATAATACTAAAACCGATGAGAATCACTAAATCAGGCAATACGTGCCTGGATAATATATTTATATTAGATAGTAATTCAATATTATTAATTAGAGATAAGCATACCTTCTCCTATTGTTATTCTGATCACAAAGCCCAGGTCCACTGTGTAGAAAGGGAAGACGATACCAACAGTCAGTTCTAAATCAAAGAAATAAGACGGTGGGTTTAATCTTAGTTAATTCAAAATAGCAATATCTAATGAAAACCGCGATGCCGTATTTAATTAATGAAACAAAGACACTGTTTCCACATTACTACGATGCTGAGCATAAAACGACGCGTGACGCTTGATTACTGTAGGAAGCTATATAATATTGCTGTAAATCCATATCTTAACTTGAGTATTATGTCAGTTGTTAAATTCTACTAACATAAATAGGAATATGTGTGGCGTATTTATTACTGGTGCTTATTCTAGTAAGTGTGTAGAGAGCAATCTGCTGTCAGTAGAGGATTCAGACTACCTAGCGCATCAATGTAATCAGTTTTATCACAAGTATACATATATACATTTATACGTAAACGTATATGCACATATGTACGAGTTGAGATACACAGCATACACTTAGGTGTCATTCAGGAGATATTCTCACAGGCATTTTGCGGTTCAACCGACATAAGATACGATTTTAGTTGTGGATCATTACCAACAGCACCAGGTACACTGAAGAGGCCTAAAGGCCGAAACACGTGTCTGTGCATTCGCTGTTGGCAATGACACCTAAGTGTATGATGTGTATCCCAACTCGTACATATGTGCATATACGTTTACTTATAAATGTATATATGTATACTTGTGATAGTATTATCCATTAATGTACGTTACACATTCAAGTATTTTATATTCGATTTGTGATATGGTGGTGGCACCTATTGGCCTTAATATGCGGAGATACACATTTAGCATACAGGTTTTGTCTTTAGCACAGTGTGCAAGATGAAACTGTCATGTTCGGTGTCGCTCTTGGATGGCAGATGTCGCTGAGATATTCTCACAGGAATTTTGCGGTCCAACCGACATAAGATACGATTTTACTTGTGGATCATTGCCAACAGCACCACGTACACTAAAGAGACCTTAAAGGCCGAAACACGTGTCTGTGCGTTCGCTGTTGGTAATGACACCTAAGTGTATGCTGTGTATCCCAACTCGTACATATGTGCATATACGTTTACGTATAAATGTATACAGCATGTGTCAATTTTCATTAGCCATAGGCGATTAATTCATGCAATACGTGACAACATGGCACCCCTACTTTCCTTTCCAATGCGAGCGCGACCGATACAAGCTCAAGTTATAGCAGTAACTCTTGGACCATTGACTTGGGTGTTTGTAATGCGTTCAGAAATAATATTTACGCGTTACAAGGATTTGTTTTTCTTTTTCCTTTCAGTAAATGCAGAGAATTATTAAGCTGCGTTCACGCTGCATGACACACACAAAAGCGTAATTCTAATAAAATTAAAAATAAGGTAAATAAAAAAGGATTCTGAAAATAATAATAAACTAGTAGATCAGGAGATCGCGGCGGCCATTTGATGTTTCCCGTTCCAGTAATAAGACGGCTTTTATGGCAGACTAGATCGCAACGTGTTCGCAGCTAAAGATTGAATGTAAAATCTGGTGGGAAGATCGGAGAAAATCGTTGTGATGTCGATTGTTGCCGGGATTGGTGACGGAGAGTAGGGGTGACACACGTTGCCACATATTATTTGTATACGTATAAATCGCACGTAAACATTGAATCCCTATACCTAATGAAAATTGACACATACGGTATATGTATATTTGTGATAGTATTATGCGTTAATGTACGTTACACATTCAAGTATTTTATATGCCATTTGTAATCAGTTTTGGTAATGGAAAAAGATAAATACATGTTTGCAATGCAGGTGTTACATACAACACATATTCACTTTATCTAGTGTTAAGCAATTCTAACTCGCCGGAAATAGATAGTGTTCCAACAAAATTTCTCAAAGGTTGTGCCGAACCATTTGTTATGTCCCTTTTTCATATACTCAACCATTCTTTCATAGCAGTTTTTTTTCAGACTAGTAAAAATATGCCAATATGCCAGTTTAAAAAGAGGCATTCTACTATAGACCTCAAAGCTTATTGATGGGTTTTTCTAAATAATTTGAAAAAGCTGTGCGTGAAACATAACTTAATAATTAAATTTCAACGTGGTTCACACAAAGGTATATAAACTGCACTGCTAGACCTCACAGATCGTATCTTGACTGCACTAGAAAATAAAAGGATCCAGTGTTGTGTATGTCTCGATCTATCAAAAACATTTGATAGTATTGGACATCAATGCTTACTTCAAAAGTTAAAATTCTATAGAATTAGAGATCTTGCTCGGTTCACTAGCTGTTTATCGAACAGATTACTGGAGATTGGTAAAATAGTGCATGCTAACACTGAAACTATAAATAGCGAATTACCCCATGACAATATCTTAAGACCTTTCCTTTAAAGACATCTACTTCCAAAATTGTGCTTAGAGCTTAGAGGTAGTCACCTGTGTATTATATTAAGAATTAATCAGCCATGCAGATATTGCTCTTGACAGCTTTTATTATTTATGTTTATGAGGTCCTAATATGCTTCTTTAAAAACAGAACTGTGTTTAATAAAGATATCTTTAAACATTAATATTTAGCATATGCAAAACTGAAATTTTTAACAAACTGCCAAGGAATAGTAGAAATATTAATACTCTGCCTGTATTCAAAAATAAAATGATAATATTCTTTTGTGCAATAGAAACCATACAGTAACAGTTAACAATTACCATTATTTTTTACTTTGACGTTTTCTTTGTATTGTAATTATATGGTAATAAAGTATATTATTATTATTATTATTATTATCCTCTGAAATTTCGGGATCTTTACATTATTATACTTTCAATCCAAAATTTGGTGATATGTATTGTTAAAATTAACTTTTTTATTTTAATTTGTGATTTGCACATTTATTTTAATATATAGTTCTTTCTTATTTTTAACATAATGAAACTTATAATTTTAATATATGCATCTTTATAATTTCATAGATCCATTGCTAAAACATTCTATAATAAAATATTTAATATTTTTAGATTTAAAATTAATAATACATGCGTCACAATAAAATAATAATGAATAGTGTTCTAATAACAAAATATATCAAATGTTTTAAAAAAAGGAAGGAAACGACTTGATATCCTCAATTTACGTCACAGCGTCAAAAACATGCTGAGAAAAGCACAGCAGTTACTTTTATGTTTACCAAAGTTACGTCAAAATTTAATAAAAGTCGAAGTTCTTTCAGCTTCTTTGCGTGACCAAGCATAACTGTCTAATTTAAAAAATCTTCAGAAATCGTGTTTATCAAAGAGAAAGACGAGTCATCATACAGATGAGAGATTTAACAGCACTGATTTACACATAAAAGGAAAGAAACGTCTTATTAAATAAATACGTTTCAAGAAGTCAACTTAAAACAGAAAGCACTTGATTCATTATTTTACTAAAAAGGACATCTACGTATCTAGGCAGTAGCCATGGAAATATGATTTTGCAGATATAATAAGTATTTATACGATATAATCGATCAGAAAAATGTATTTTCTGTATACGGAAAGGTGTACATTATTTAAAAAAATATTTATATGTTTATATCAAATGATTGAAATTAGTTTCATAAATTGGTGTGTTTTATACATATAGTTTCGGAGATTAGTGGATTTATTCGCTTTCATCATATTGAAATCTTGTAAAACAGCAAGTTAAGTACGTCATACTAGACAAATGTATTTTAATTTCTCGAAAGATTCTCGATTATATGTTTTGTCCAGCACGTTTACAATTTTTTCCTGCCATTGGAAAAAGATTAATATTATTCGACAAAAGTATATAAGAAGTCAAACTGAGCTGTAGCACTTGAATAGCGTGGGTAAAGAACCAATTAGAATTCACAAATTTGTTAATTTGTTATTAATTATGTTTGGTGATTTGTGACAATGTGCATCCACTTGTCCAAAATAGCATGTTCGTAACAAAAGTTTTTAACTAATCTGTTACGAGTAGATACTGTAGTATGCAAATTGCATCTTAGTTAAAATTAAATAGAAAGATTAGCTGTATATGAAGCTTTAATAACAAAATAATCTGCATTCTACGTCACTACTGGATGCTTCGGAATACTCGATGAAAAACTCCATGAGTTCAGAAATCTAGCTGTAACCCCCCCCCCCTCCACGAACCCATGTCGATTAGCATCGATTTCAATCAATAAAGACGAGAGTTCGTTCTAGTAGAAAAATGTGGGAAAACTTCAAAAAGTGTGTCAAGGCAAGGTGTAAGATTATTGTGCCAAGTGCTCGACAATGCCGTTTATATGAAGTTGTAGCTTCCGACCAACATACCGGTTGTAAGCTAAAACTTCACATGTGAACACACCTGTATTTGTGGATATAACTTGAAGAACGAACAAACAACGTTTCTCCGATCGATTTATTGTCATTCGATCACAAGGCCTCTAATACAACGATTTCCTTCCGGATTCAATATCCTGCCAATGGATACCTCCTAGAAGGACCACACCATACGCCAACAAAAGGAGCTTAGTATCCATATTTAGAATAGAATAGTTTATTGATCCACAAGTTATACATACGTATGTCGGACAAGTCATGTTACAAAATATAAATAATAAAAAGTAGAAATACAAATATAAAGAGCACTCAATATAAAGGCTAAATCTTATTGTTGCTGTTAATAACGGTTAATAACATAAAATAGCTACATGTATGTATACATAGAATGTAAAATTATAGTCTAAAATTAAAATCTAAACACCCTGAGGGAGTAAAAAGCATTCACAGACAAAATTTGATGCAATTGATATTTAAAGTGTATGGGCTGTAGATGCTTGATATTTGAAGGTAATTTATTATATATTTTTAATGCGGTACCTGGGGAGAGTACTGGTGTAATTTCAATCTGGATTTAGGTATTGCAAAATTATCCCTAGATCTCGTACTGATACCATGCAAATCACGGTTTACTGTATAATTATGTTTATTGTTATGTACATGATTTGCCAGGTCTTCTATTAAGATACATGGCAGAGTCATGATATCCAGGCCAATGAAAGAAGGCTTGGCAGACTGTGAGGGCCCTATACCAGCTATAGATGGTACAATCTTCTTTTGACATATGAAAATATCACCGACCAATACCGATGTACCCCAAAACCCTATACCGTACCTTAATCTGCTTGCAATGTAAGCATGGTACGTACAAGCTCATCAGCTGCTGCTGAGTCAAACCTGCTTTTAAAGATCTAAACAAGTAACAAAAAGAGTTCAATTTCGCTAATACCGTCTCACAATGGTGCCTCCAACTTAATATTTGATCCATCCAAACCCCCAAAAACTTGTAATTTTCACTTCTCTCCAGCTTGTTACCGTTAAGATCCAGATTCAAGTAAAACTCCTTACCCGCCTGAAATTGATAAGGATGGAATCTTATAAACCATTCACAAACCGTGCTCAATATATTCGTTATATTTTTTTGTAAGAATCTGGTCATCTGAAACAGTAGTTACCAGTGGAATATCGTCAGCATAAATTGTGATGCAAGTATCTGTAACAATTTGCAGAAGGTCATTAATAAAAAGCGGAAATAGCACTAGTCCCAGTACTGAACACTGAGGCACACCTCTGCCACTCGTCATCATCTCAGAGGTATGGTTACTTATACTGTTAGAACTGCGATAGGTAATATTAACATATTGCCTCCTACCCACGATGAAAGATTTGATCCAATCGAGAGCAACACCTCTAATCCCCAAGATTTCTAACTTTTTTATCAAAAGGCTGTGATCCACACAGTCGAAAGCCTTACTTAAATCAAGAAACATTGCAACAGGGTAAGTACCATTATCAATGGCAGTGACAATAAAATTATAAAAACCATTAAGGGCGGTAGTAGTTGAACGCCCTTTAATGGTAGTTGCTCAGTATATTATTTTTAACCAAAAAGTCATTTAATCTATCGAAGAAGCAATATTCAAATATTTTTGTAAAACACGATGAAAGTGCAATCGGCCTGTAATTTCCCACAGATGATTTATCCCCAGCCTTATGATTTGGAACTAATTTAGTTCTTTTTAAAATATGTGGGAATTTTCCTTGCTGGAGAGACATATTAATGAGATATGATAAAATAGGTATAATAGAGGTATAAATCGCCCTGATCACAAATGATGGAATTTCATCACGACCAGATGAATGAGAATTTTTCAATTTCTCTAATATGATACAGGAAAGTTGTTTGAAAGATATTGGCTCTAAGAAAATGGTTTTGTTCACTCTTTGGGGAGTAGAATTATTATTAGTAGTATTGTTTGTTGACTGGTTTGAGATATTATTTAAAGGGGCACATAAAAGTATTCATTAAAATGCTGAGCTACTATGTTAGGGTTGGAAAGTACTTTGTTGTTTTTTTCTAATTCATAGTTGATCCCATCAGGTACAGCATTGGATAATTCTTTAATAACAGACTAAGCTGTTTTGTGTGGATTTTCAGAACTAAGTATTTTGTTTTGATAATATATCTGCTTTGTATGATCTACCAAATGTTGGTGTTCAATCTTGGCTTTTTTATAGGAATCTTCTAGCACCCGATATTTAGCTGATGGTAATATAAAGACTTCAGTTCGCTTGACGATGCAATCCCGTCTCTATTAACCCAACACTTATTTGCCTGTACGACCCGCGATCTTTGTATGGGAAAGTGCAGATTAAAATAATACAGAAAAATAGTAGCAAATTTATGCAAACATCTTGAAAATTGGAATGATCATACACACCGCTCCAGTCTTCACATATTAAGTCAGAAGCAAAGAGATCCACTTTCTCCCTGTTAAATTTCCTTTTGTAAACTATGGGACACCCATTAAGAGCACTAAATAGTTGAGGAAAGTTTACCAGCACTGTTCTGTGATCTGATATAATGATTGTCTACAACTAATATTTTTGTATGACTTCTATTATGATTGATGAAAAAATGGTCAAGAATGTAATCCCCACAATGAACTGATATATAGGATGTTCCATTTAAAAAAATTAACTTTTATACAAAAACGTGTCATGTAATTTTAATCCAGTTTTCTGCACATGCAGTTAGTAACTGTAAAAAAATAAAACATGCTTCTATTAGGATCTCTTATCGTAAACAATACTGCGAAAAATTGTGTCCATCTAATAGGTCGTTTTCGAGAAATAAGTGATGCGCAAATGTATGGAACCAAGTAAATATCTCTGGAGTTTCTAGAGATGTAGAAATTAAATTTGGTGTGTAGATATTACACTATATTTTGTATTTAGTTCGAATGTTTTTATCGCAATTCAACTTCCAGTTTAACCGAAAGTAATGTCAGCTTGAAATTTTTAAATAGAACACCCTGTATATTATTTTAGTTTTGAATAGAACACTTTATTGCAAGTACAAAAATAATGGGTTCGATATGTTTTATTTCATGGCCAACCGTGATATTAACAAAAAAAAATTATTTTTGAATGAAAATGTAATAATATCTGGTAGTCCATGTAATAATTGTAGCAGTGACAGTTACTGTCAAAATAAGTAGTATTTTAGTTTTAACGCAAAAATGGCTCATTTAAGCGAAAGAGAAAGAATTGAAATACTAATGATGATTGGATTTGGCGACAGAAGAAGAACGCATCAAGAAGTTTGTGACCTTTTTAACAATATTCATCCGAATAGGCAAATAACACTTTCCGTTTATATTTTCAAAAAGGCACAAATTTTAAGTACTTACTTGTAAATTGCAGAGAACTGTCACATTTATTTAATTTGTATATCTGTCAGATATGCAGTCGCCATATTGAATATTGTTTGAATATTGAAATGTCGCATTCCTATTGGATATAAACTTGTATCGTAATGAAAAATCTGTATTCCTATTGGATATAAACTTGTAACATAATGAAAATCTGTATCGTAATGAACATCATTATAGTACAGGTTCGGAATATCTAATAATACAATTAAAGTATGGGAGTAGAAAAAATGTAATTTACTTGTAAATAACATTACATACATATTAATATTGATCGCGATTTGGAAGTGGCGTTCATAAATATTTTAGGGAAAAAATATTTCCATTCTAATATACATACATATGTACATAAATATCCTTGAAGAAGAAAGAAAATTTTCTTTGATACGGTTTTTACAAATACAAATAAGCAATACAAAAGTATTCAATTTCGAACATGAATTTTCGTCAGAGAAAGATGGAAAAAGTCAGTGCTTTCTGCATACTAAAATACCTCTTCGCTTGGAATATTCTAAATATCAGTAATAAAATATGTAAATCAGCCTTCTATGCAAAATAATCCAACGAAATTCGAATAATGCGCATAATACTTTTTTTTATTTTTTAGCATTATATATTCTAGCTGATCTAGGTCACATCGGTCAAAATAAGAAAGTTACTTTCTCATTTATCTTTAAATTTCGTGTTAGGCTTATAAAACTCATAATTTCAAAGATCCCGAGATTAATGAAAGGAGGAGAATTGAAGCTCTTAAGAAGTTTAATTACAATATTTTTTTCTTCCGAATCGTAGAATCATACTTCGCCCAATTTAATCCTTATTAAGACAAACGCAAGGATCAATTAAAATTATACTTTTCGAGGGAATCTTGTTTTTGAGCGGTCTGCACCAACTTCGTAAACTCGCACAAATTATCCGATGTTAAATAAGTAATTCTACAAAAGGGTTTGATAAGCTTTTAGGAATATTACTTTCTAATTTGGTCTTGTGTTAAAATGAACTTAATTTGAACGAAATAAATGTAGATACGCTTCGAGCTAAATAGTCCTCGAAATTTCGGTGACGCGTTTGTAAAGAAACTATTGTTATGAACTCTGTGATTATAGTTATACATGAAAATAGATGTTTATGTAATATATACATATAGGCAATTTCTGATTTATACAAAAATCTTAAAACACTCCCAATGCATTCGCTGCATTTATTATATTACCGGTCCCACTCTAATTTAATTCATTTCAAATGCTTGCATATTTATACTAATATATTACTTAAATTTCTTTTAAATGTGAGACGTCCAAAAGGTAATATAAAAATTTTCATTATAATAAAGATTTGTAATTGCAGACTTTCCATGTACAACTAGATAGTTATAATAATAATATTTCCTACTTGAATCCTTCGCCCGATGTATAAATGTTGTATACGTGACTTATGCAAAGGAGCATTAAATTGAAAGGGTTCAATTACCTTACATTAACTTATACATAAAACTTCGAAAAAATTCTGAATTTGAGTTGCACTAAGACAATTAGGCCGAACAACAGTTTCCAACATGAGTTTGAATACTTCTATTTTAGCTACTAATACATAAAGTTGCTGCTCTTATTACGATTATATTCATTATTATAGAATATTGAATATTTATCTCACATACTGGTTCTGTATCGACAAAAAAATTATAGAAAATTAGTGAATTCGTTGCGGTCTGAATATATGTATATAGTAATATTTTTCATAACCCTTTAGTTGGTTGCCACTGCAACGCTTTTGAATAGTTCTAGTCTTCTCTGGTTGTAAAATTTTGTAGCAAGTTCTTTGATATGTTGCCCCTCCCACAAGATGCACAGTGAATTCTTATAATATTACGATAAGCACGAGCAGTCTGGAAAAATTGTCAAGCGTTACACATCGAAGTGCAATATGTTTAAAATTTCTTATCTACATTTACTTCTTCGTCCGGCTAATGTATGCGATTTCTTTTTTCCGAATACTTTCTCTGTCTCACACTGACCTATAACATTTGTATTACTTGGAGTGCGTGTGGGTGAGTGGGGAAGGCATTGATCCAGATTGGAGCTGCATACGCTATTATTGGCCTAATAGTCTGTTTATAGATTCTGAGTTTTATTTGCCGTGGTCTTTTGAACAGTTTTCGATTTCTTTTGGTTTTAAATTCTGGACTCTTTTTCGGATCAGGCAGTATAGCCTGTGTGTGTGTGTGTGTGTATTTGGTTGCTTACTCTGCGTCTACTAATATAATAATAGCAAATATTATTTGGTTTTTGTTTGTGTTTTACAATGCCTTATCTCTGTGTATTGTTTAATTTTTTTATTTTGAATAAATGTTGGTTAAACTCGAGAATTTTCTATACGCCTAAGCTAGTCTGGTGTCACCTATAGAAAGATTGAGTGTTTATTGTACACTTTGTTGAACTTTAATTTAATTGCAATCCAGCGTATCCGAGTAGTTTTGATTGATTTCTCTGTTTTAAAAAAATATTAGAATGAATTTAGGTTGACTTTGTCATGCTTTTGTAGTATTATACCGTTTCAGAAATTATGAGCTAATACATTCATAGAAAACATTGGCGAAAATACATGCAAAAAGATCTAGAAATAATTTCAAAATAATAAAGATCCCAAGATAGACTTTATAAAGCAGGGTAAATGCTGGTAATGCTACTCTAGCATATTCAAATAACTCTAAAAATAACACTTACTTACTTTAGTTGATAGATTTATTTAGATTTATCATAGTTGTACAGACAGTAATGTGTAGTATAGCTATTAGTCCCGAAAAATTTGAAAAATAATATGAGTAGTTTCAACTGTCTGCAATAGATTAGTTAAACATTTTTTTCCACGAACATGTAATTTTGGATCATTAGAGACACATTTCGCAAATTGTCTGTTACAATAGCAAAATTATGAGAATCAAGATTCTAATTGGTTCCCTATCCACCAGATTCTCTTGATATGTCATTATTTTATTTCTTATTTTTCGCAAACTTAAGTATTCAAAGGGAACTAGGAGTAAACAATAAAATGGTAAATATGATAAAGCTAACTTTGGAAGGGACAGAATGTTGTGCAAAAATTGGAGCAGAGGTAACCGAAAACTTTGAAGTGTTGGAAGGACTGAAACAGGGCGATCCGCTGTCTTCAGCATTATTTAATTATGTGCTTGAATATGCTGTGCAAAGAGCGAGGATAAACAGAACGGGACTACTATATCATAAGAGATACCAGTGCTTGGCATTTCCAGACAACATTGTCATAATAGCGAGAAGTGAACAGGAGCTACGAGAAGTATTGCTGCGTTTTGAACAAAGTGCAGCGGAAATGGGATTGGATATAAATGAGAGAAAGACAAAATACATGATATGGCCTAAGAAAGGAAATACTAAAGATAAAAAGTTCGTCGTGACAACAGCAGGCGGAAAAGTCTACAGTTTTGAAGAGGTAAAGTCATTCACATATTTGGGAGTGGAATTTAATAGGAAGCCAGATATAAAAAAAAAGAGATCCAGAGCAGGATACAGAAAGGCAACAAATGTATATACCAACTAAGGAGTGTACTTAACAGTAAGTTGCTGTCCAGGGGAGCAAAGCAGAGAGTGTACCAGACAATATTGAGACCTATAGTATTATTTGGAAGTGAAACTTGGACAATGGATAAGAACGAACAAAAAATGCTAGCAGTATGGGAAAGAAAATGCCTGCGAAGGATATCTAAAGGCAAAAAAGTGGATGATAGATGGGAGAAGAGAATCAACAGGAAATTACAAGAACTGTATAACCAACCAAATATTATAGAAATAGCTAAGGGATATAGAATAAGATGGTTAGGACACATAGAACGCATGGAAAACGAGAGGGTACCCAAAAGACTAATGGTAGGAGGCATAGGAGGAAAGAGGAAACGAGGCAGACCTAAAATAAGATGGATGGACGAGGTGCTGAAGGACGTTAAGTACTTGAGAATAAACAACTGGCGAAAGAAAGCAAGAGATAGGGAAGAGTGGAAGAGGATAACACACCAAGCGCTTCTATGTCCTTCCTTTCAGTCTACTGGTTCATAGATTATATAAATTGTGAAATGAATGTCCGGCGCATCACGAGCTCTGTTATATATTTAAGTGATGTAGCTCTTTTGGCTTTCAGAGAGAACCTCGTAAATGCGAAAATAAACATTAGAGATTTGTCGGTAAGAAAACTACAGTGATCAGTTTAACAATAATGTTTATGGCTGTTTTAAATAGCCGTCAATAGGCACGTACATATTAAAATGGGTAGAACACGGTACATGATCATATAAACAAGAAGAAAACCTTTTGTACAAATTTAATTCCTTGATATACACAAAAAAGGCAAGTACTATGATAATATACACATAAATCACAGCATTGTTTTACAACACTCGTGGGTTTTATAATGCTATGATGTGACAACGACAACGAAAATTCTTATTGCTAACGTATTGGTAATATATACTGATTCAGGTTATCGTTGAATTTAACACTGGTAAATTATATCAAATACGAAGGGATTGATGGATTGCTATTGGCACTGATTAAAATGTAATTAAACAAAACAGATGGACACGTTCTTAATTAAAAGGCATACAAATATGAGCAATCGACGTTTTACCGATCGGAAATATAAACAGACTAATGGACTAATTCAGCATTAATCTCAAAAGGCACGTGAACGAACTGAATAAACAAATATTAATTAATTGAAAAACATGAGAATAGAATTGTATTATTACACTAATTTGAACAATAAACGGAACAGACTAATACTAAAGTGATCAAAGTGTATGTAAATGCAAATCATTAATGTGACGTTAATTGAGAAAACATGAGAACAGAATTGTATTATACACTAAATTGAAAAAGAATCGGAACAGACATTAAGTTGATGAAGATGTAGTGAATAAAAATGATTAACTTTATCTTAATTTAAATGTTTGTTAATCGAGCAGTCTATTAAATATAGAGGGGGTAGAAGTTACAGAGGCAAATACAAATGATTTTTCGGTGGAGGGTGTAATTGAGTTTTGCGGTGTGTATTGGAAGGTGAGGCTTTCCTCTGTATTGGTTGTTCTATGTTATAGACCACCGAATAATTCTGTTGAGGACTTTCCTGTATTTTTTGAAAGTATTGCAAATTTATTGGGCAGCTTATTTATGGTTGATATCCCTATTCTTGTACTCGGTGACTTTAATATGGATCCTCTCTGAGATCATACTCAATATCAAATATTGAGAAACATTTTGCAGACTTACAACCTTCACAATATTGTAAGTATTGTAAGTACACCAAAAACATGTAAGACGTAAATACTTTAAAAGTGACTATTACTGAGCTATGTCGTTTTTTCATATAATTTTGTCAGTTTTATGGTTTCAATTAATATAGTATAGTGATTAAATTATATCAAAAAGCGACAATAGCTCAGTAATAGTCACTTTCAAAGTATCTGAAAAAATTTACTTTTATACAAAAACTAACAAAATTATATCAAAAAACGATAGTAGCTCAGTAATAGTCACTTTTAAAGTATTAACGTCTTACTTGTTTTTAATGTGAAATTTAATAAGATATTAAAAAATGAAGTCATAGGTATATAGGATGTTCCATTTAAAAAAATTGTCCTTTATACAAAAACGTTTCATGTAATTTTAATCCAATTCTCTGCACATGCAGTTAGTAACTGTAAAAAGAAACCAGCTTCTATTAGGACCTCTTATTGTAAACAATACTGCAAAAAATTGTGTCCATCTAATACCTCATTTTCGAGAAATATAATTTTATACAAACATTGAATTTTTCAGAAAAATGGGAATATGTCAAAAACTTTATATTTTAGGCCTATACTATCTTATAACTAAAAATTATACGAGAATACAAAAATGCAATAATATATAGGGTGTTCTATTTAAAAAACTATAACTATGGTTAGCCACCAAGTTATGGAACACTCTGTATAATACAAAATATTTTTAAATTGTGCTCCTAATGAGCAGCTATCACAAGAAAAAGCCGCTTCGAAATATCATTACTCATAAAGGCATAATCGGCTTTACCCGCGGAGATGACTCACCCTGTATATTCTAATTACTACAAACTAAACGCAGAGGAAAAGAATATTTATCTTATATATAACATCAATGATTGATCCAGAAAGAATAATAAAGGGAAATAATATAAACCAAATCTAGAACTAGAATAGTTTTATTTTTTTTGGTGTGGAAAATGACAAGATTTAGGTGTGCAGATTGTATATAAGTCAGAAGCCCATTTATGAACAGGCTTCTGACACAGGCATTGACCCTGCGCACAAGGTAAACATACTAAAAGTTTACATCTGAAGAGAAAGCCAATCTTGTCAGAGATCATAGTATGGTCCCTAGAGTTCAGTCGTATTATTGCCGCGAGAAAACAAAAAAGAATATGAATTATCCACAAGGTTCGTCCAGAAGCAAGGTTATGCTGGTGTAAAACACTGTATTTCTGCAGTTCTAGCATGCGGCAGAAATATCGGTGTAGCATATGTGCTGTGACTGATATAAAAGGAAAGGATAGAACTATTTATGAAGCCCTTCGAAGTGAATATGAGAAGCACCTTAAAGAGAAACTGGTCACGGGAGAATAAGGCAAGAAGGATAGAGAAAATAATACTCCAGTATTGTTCTTCGGCCTTTTTAAATTGTCCCAAAGCTGAAATTAAAAACGTTTTTTTTTCGAATATAAGCTTAGCGTTTAGATATGACTCATTTTTCTCTAACCAAAGAAATATATTGTGCCGTTTGGTCGGAATTTTTACACGAACGGACTGACGACAATATTGCTACCTTCGTTTATAAATTACTAAACCATGTTTCGCAGGACCATCCGGAATGCGAACAACTCATTCTTTGGCGTGACAGCTCTGTGCTATAAATACTCTGAGGAGTTTTGCAATGGCTCATTTTTTGCAAATGTTTCCGTATATTAAAGGTTAACCACAAAGTTTCCTTCTGTGCCAGAATACTCCTGCATCGAAGAATGCGATGCTGTTCAGCGTCATTAAACGATGTTTGCGCAAGTCAGACTACTTCTTTTGAGACTTTTCCTTAAAATTCACAGTTGAAAACCGTACAAAATAATACGCATAATATCTCAGGAGTTTGCGATATCCATTTATATTCTACAAAAATGAATTATAAGGAAGTTTCTTTTTCCAAGGTAACATGTTTAGACTCTTCAAAATCCTCATTTGAAACGAAATATAAAACTTCTTTTCTTGATACTATTTTCTACAAAATAGTAATGATTTATTTTTTTCTTGTAATTAATTAAGATTTAAGAGAATATATTTTTATTATGGTCACTAATAGCTCACTGGCCAACAAGGTTTTTACCCTAAGTTAGTAACTAATGAAATTGAACAGCATATATAAAGTAAAAATGATTCGAAAAGCGGCAGTATTGGCTTAGCTCTGGTTACAGAGAAAATGCAGGTCGAGACTTGTTGCAGACGTGACTTGACTCGTTCCCTCAAGAATGTTCAAGTTTGCAGTGTTATGCTTTAATCTGGTTGGTTGATAGGACTTAGGGAGGGGATAAGCAGATACATACTATATATAAAGAGATACATCTTTGACTGAAATACCACTAGCGCTAGCACAGCATAATGCCGTGAATGAGAATTTTTAATAACGAAATTAAAAATTGAGATAATTTAGTTCCATCTTTAAAGACACAGTCATGCCTCGTTCGTGTAGAAGTAATCCAAATAACTTTTGTTACGTATGTGGTAAATTTACCCCACTAGGCCAGAGTGAAAAGTTAAGTCTGAACATTTACCGGGCCTATGAACTTTACTTCGATATGACTGTCAAAAATCAGGACAAACAGTGGGTTCCACATGTAATATGTACTACATGCAGCAGATATTTGCGAGATTGGTTATGTGGACAACGACATTCTTTACCGTTCGCCATTCCTATGCGATGGAAAGAACAAAAGAATCATCTTGAAGATTGCTATTTTTGCCTTAACAAAACTGCAGGACTTAACACCCGTAAGAAAAGAAAATATAATTATGTGGAAACTGAGTCAGCTCAGAAACCTCGACCCCATGATGAACAGCATCCTGTTCCACGACCGCCAATTCACAAAGAAAGCGAGGAGAGTACAATAGCTACCGATAGCGACACTAGCTTTGAAGGTAATGAAAAATCAAGTGACCCTGATTTTATTCCATCTACATCAAACGAACCACATTTAATTACTCAGTTTGAATTAAATGACTTGGTGCGGGATTTGAATTTATCAAAATCACAAGCAGAACTTCTTGGGTCGCGACTACAGCAATGGAATCTCTTAGCAAAGGACACAAGAATAAGTATTTTTCGCAGCAGACATGAAAATATTGTTGATTTTTATAGTATGGCCGGTAATCTGGTCTACTGCAATAATATTTATAAACTTTCTGAAGCTTTTGGAATACATCATGATCCCAGTTCTTGGAGATTATTCATAGACTCATCAAAGACCAGCCTAAAAGCAGTTTTGTTGCATAATGGAAACCATTATCCTGCTATTCCGATAGGTTATGCTGTTTCTATGAAAGAAACTTATGAAAATCTGAAAATTTTATTAGAAAAGATAAAGTACAAAGACTATTCCTGGAATATTTGTGCAGATTTTAAAGTAATTGCAATTATTTTGGGTATGCAATCTGGTTACACCAAATACTGTTGCTTCTTATGTCTTTGGGACAGTCGTGACAGGGAAAAACATTACCATAAGCAAGAGTGGCCACTACGACAACAGTTTATACCAGGAAAAGACAATGTACAACATCAGCCTCTAGTAGAAAAAGAAAAGATCATAATACCACCTCTCCACGTGAAACTTGGGCTCATGAAAAATTTTGTAAAGGCAGTGGACCGCGAAGGTGACGGTTTTAGATACCTTCGTGAAAAGTTTCCAAAAATAACAGAAGGAAAACTGAAAGAAGGTATTTTTGTTGGACCTCAGATACGAGAAATAGTAATGATGAAATCTTTGAAACCAAATTAACAGCGAAGGAAAAAACAGCTTGGCGCTCCATGGTACAAGTTTTCACGAATTTCTTGGGAAACAAAAAAGCTGACAACTATAAAACTTTAGTAATGGATATGATACAAGCATTTCACGCTGCTGGCTGTAATATGTCCCTTAAAGTGCACATTCTACATTCTCACTTGGATTTTTTTCCGGAAAATATGGGCGACGTTAGCGATGAACACGGTGAGCGCTTCCACCAAGACATCATGGGAATGGAAAAACGGTATAAGGGGAAATGGAATCCTATTATGTTAGCAGATTACTGTTGGACGTTAAGAAGAGATGCTGTAGATGTTGTTTATAAGAGACAGAGCAATATTACTTTACATTTCTAATTATAATAATTTGAAATATACATTAAATTATGATCTAATCTAAAAAACCTTTTCATTGTAATACAATAAAAAATCGAGCTAACTTTACGTTCTACCTTTTATTAAAATAAATGTTTATATGTTTTCTATTGAAATTCGTATAAATTATTTGATGGCAAAATCAAAAGTTGAAATTTGTTGGCCAGTGTATAGTTTGTTAGAAATTTTATGTTTTTTTTATCATTTTAATAGTTAATAGTAAAATTGAGCATTTCTTTTTACCGACGATTAGATTGGCATAAGTATGTTTATTTTCTTTTCAATAATACGAATATTAACCAGTTTTTTTAATTAATGAAAAATATTTTGAATACAAATATAGTTTTTTCTTATTCTTAAGTTATATGTTGTATTGTTTGAAATATTTCTTTTAGTTTCGAAGTGTTGTGGATACACGTTTCTAAAGAAATAAATTTTACTTGCAGTAACCAGAGTTATTTGTAGCTTTTT
Source organism: Amphimallon solstitiale (assembly GCA_963170755.1). NCBI lineage: Eukaryota > Metazoa > Arthropoda > Insecta > Coleoptera > Scarabaeidae > Amphimallon > Amphimallon solstitiale. The sequence continues at coordinate 61,842,124 of OY720675.1, forward strand.
TTAGCAATAATTGTGGAAATGTATAGTAAATATTCGTTTTTTTTGTATGTTAACATTCTATTGACATCTAATAGAATCAAAAGGCGCAAATAAATCAAAAAAAAGTGAGTATTTTCAAAATTTCCAGGTAAATATTTTTCTCGATTTAAACATTATGTTACTTAGAATCTTATACTCTGTAGCGTGACACTCATTTGTCGCTTACATTTTTAAAAGTATCTAGAAGTCACTAAGTTCTTTTTATAAAAAGAATTTTAAAATGAGGACACACATAGTTGTCGGCCAGGTTACACTTATATTAAATTACGAAGTACAAATTAATCTACAGAAACAGCGATTTTTCGACAAACGACTATAGTCATGAAATTAATATGCTCATACAGAGAAAGTGTCATTTGGTCGACAACTTTGTGTGCAAATAAAGTTTTTCAAATGAAGAATATTTCATCAATACAACATTACTAGCATATCCAAATTATATGAACTGCCACTGCGGTCTGTAATAACTAATACTAATTTGTAATATAAACTCGAAGATCACGAAACTATTCACTGATTCCGTGCGCGATGGCAAAACATTTTTGAAGTAATATGATGGCTATACAAGTGTTTTTTGTACTCACCGCCTGTAAAGGACATTTGGCGCATGTGTAGCTCGACTGGGAAAGAGTATTTCCCGGTCGAGGCGACTGTAAAAATTGAAAAAAACACTGGCTCTTTGGGACATTTAAAAAAAATCTAACTTGATAGTAATAAAATTTAGTCTATAAAATACTACTTTCCTCGACTATTCTTCACTAAAAGTTGGGGAAATATGAGAAATAATTAAAAATTCTTTCAATAAATTTGTGGCGCCATCTATTTGACCACATTCATATTGGCAGTTCATAATAAATTGTAATTAAACCAAAAAAACGCAATAAATGTACTATAAATTTATAAATGTAAGAATAAATACATCATGTTTGTCATGTGTAAGAATATAATAACTAAAATAATAATAAATTTTAATGAAAGGTGAGCGATAGTCACGTACATGAAATGCTTAAATTAATTAGGTAATCTATTTTAGGTTAGGTTTTTTTTATAACTATGCGTTGCGACCTTAGATTGGCAAAGGTCTACGTGGTGCCTGTTGGGCGTTATTTAAACAGACTAAAAAAAGTATCTGAAGTTTATCGAAAAATCGAAACCTTTCAAAACTTTTACCAAACCAATCTACCTGACATACTATAGCCTATTACTCATCAGTCATCGGCTTAGCGGGGACAAAACAGGTGCTCAAAAAAGCGCATGTCATATAAATTTTGTATGCACATTAAAATGAAAACCTGTGGATTTATTTTACAGTCAATTACACTTCAGCATTTGTCTTGTAGATGCTATAAGCTATTAGTAGAATGCTTCGTTTCGCAGGAATTTTTAAAATTATGCACGGATGTACTTTATCGGCACTCAAGACTAACTTGTGACCAGATTTCCCAATCTTCATAATGTATCGTATAGAGCAAGAAATTTACACTCTAATGATGTTTTTTTATAATTTTATTTAATTGTTTGGTGTAAAAATATTATTAGTTGCTTGACGATAAATATATTATTATTATTACTAGTGTTATTTATTCTTAAGATATGGTTGGAATTTAGAAACAAAAATCTGAAATTCGGAGATAGAACATACTGAGAAGAATAATAAGAATTGTTCTCACTACGATTCAAGAAGCTGGGATCAGAAAAGCACCATCGTGTTTCCAAGAAGTGCAATGTACATACATATAGTATGCTCAAGAATTAATATCACGGTCATCAGTATACAACAAGAATAGGATATACTGCGTTTTGCAGAGAATATGGATTTCCTCTTATTATTAAAGATTTATGACATTTCGAATGAGATTATCTATTGAACCATGTAAAAGTGTAATTGTCATCAAGTTATACAGATAAGACTGCGTTGTTAATGATTGAAAATTTAACAACCAACAGCGGAAAAAACATAATGATTAGGCAAACATACTTGTTTGCATGCTGTTTTGAGAGATCGAAGAGTGATGGAATATTTTCATTATGATGACAAAGTTCTGGAAAAACTCGATAATGGTAAAGTAGAGATAAATGAACTGAAACCGTTACATAACACAAAAAAACGAAATTTAAGATGATTATGATGATAAATTTACCATTTACCAAAACCAACAGTTGAGAGCACTTCCAAAGAATTTTCCAATTACAATTCACTGCATCAGTGTTAAATAAATGTGACTGACTCAAAAAGTCAAAACTCCATATCATTTAATATTATCTAATAATAATTTTGACCAAAGTTAGTTTCAAGTGGTTTTTGTATATTGTAATTCAATTCAAAGTATATGATGAATTTTGCACTAACAATAAATATGACTTACATACCTTTTTAAATTAAATGGGAAAATTTAAGAATACCGAATGTTTTTTTAGGCAAAAATAAAGCAATGACCCCAGAAATAATATGAAATTGATAACACAGGTGTTTTGAATTTTTTCAAAGGCACGATTTTTTTAATTTTTCTCTAAGATTTGAATTGAAGCGTTACCTAATTATTGCATTCGTATTCCTGACGTTCATAAGTTATTTAAGTAAAACTGATTATACAACACTTTTGTCCAGGAGTCTTTCAAGACCATCGATTACACAAGCATTTTTTCTAAATATTACTAATTTAAAACGAAATAGTGAAGTTATTTCATATAAATGTTTTCGAGAGAATATCTTAGATATTGAACGGTAAATAAAAGACAAAAATAGAGCATTATTGTCAGCAAACAATGCCTATGTCTTGCGGTTAGAAAAACGGTACATCAACGAGTGCTTTCGAATTTCGAAATCGGTAAATTCCTGACAAAAACACTTCCTTTCAATGGATATCACAGTTGATGACATCGGAGATTTTGACATAATACGAAATATATGAAAGCGTAATTTCCTGTTTGTCACGACCTGTATTTTTCCAACGCGATTGGAAACGATTTTTGATCATACGCTACGATATATCTCAATTCTCTGTATTGCACAGAAAAGATAGAAAACGATAAAAATGCGATGTCTTGGATAAAAAAACGTCCACAATAAGTTGACTGGAAACAAACGTTTTACACTTTGTAAATATACTCAATAGATTTTCGTTATTTTTTTTGCCATTTTTTTGCATCTTTTAACAGGCAGACCGCTCTTCCTTTTAATAGAATATTCGATATAATTCCAATAAAGAGGTTTGGCCACCACACAACTTTTTTTGTACGTATGAGCGTTTCAAATTATACACATGTTGTTCTAAATGTTTTAAAACACCTTGATCTTTAGAAAAATAAACCTGTTTGTAAGTGTGTTACTTCAGGTCCAAATTTTAAGAAACTTTTTATACAAAAATTATACACTATCCTATTCTAAGTATTTCTATCTCTTAATAAATCTATAGAATGCATAGTTGCGAGATTTTCGAAACAAACTTCTACTCGCTAGGAGTAAAAGTGTTACATCCGGTCCGAATTTTGAAATATTTTTTTCCACAAAATTTATTAAAAATTTACTTGTAATTACTTTTATACTGATAGTGTACCTGTCTAGACAGCATGACTTGCAAGATATTCGCGAAGAGCTGATTTTCGATAAGAGTAAAAGACCTACTTCCGGTAGGAATTTCGAAAAACTTCTTCAATAAAATTCTTCTCAATTTTAATTCTGAGTAGACTTGAATTATTTGTAAATTTGATTAAACTTAGTTGTTGATGAAATAATGACAAAATTCGTCTTCTTCACGGAAGTAAACTACTATGTCCGGTCTACCGATTTTACTGAAAACCTAATAAAATCTCAAGACTGAGATTATACCCGTAAATACAAAATTTGGAATTGATATCTATAGCCGTTTGACAACTATCGCGGTCACACACACACACACACATTTTTTTAAAAACAACTTTTTTGGTATCAGGGGACTTGGAAACGTGGACATCTGCAAAAATCTCGAAGTCGACAATTTTCGTCATCACAATACTTCCTTATAGTAACAAAAATTATTCAAAATCCTATTTGTGTATATCAAAATTGCTCCATCTCGATCTATAAATAGTTTTGGGTTCTTAATAAATCTGTATATATGGCAAAATTTGCGAGATATTTGCAAATAACTGCTATTCGATAAGAGCAAGTGTTACTTCCGGTCCAAATTTTGAATTTTTTTTTGTACACAAAAAATGTTCCAATTCGAGCTCTAAGTACTTTTGTATTTCAGATAAATCTCTATAGAATGCATAATTTACAAGAAATATGGAAAAAAACCGTTTTTCGATAAAACAAAAAGACCTACTTCCGGTAGGAATTTCGAAAAACTGTTGTTTTAAAATCTTTCTAAAATTCACTTTTTAATACATTCGTATTGTTTAAAAATGTGTCTAAACTTAGTAGCTGACGAGATATATTAGTAGATTTTTTTACTGATGTAAACTATAGTACTTCCAGTTTACCGATTTTATTGAAAATTTAATTAGATCTCAGGATGAAGATTATACTCGTAAATATATAGTTTAGTATTGGTACCTATAGCTGCTTGACAGCTATCGTGGTCACACATACAGAGAGACATACACACACAGAGAGAGACGTATTTACAAAAACCACTGTTTCCGTATCAGTGGACTTCGAAACGTGGACATCTGCAAACATTTTTAGGTCGAACATTTTCATCATCACAACGGGTACTTTTTTATACTACATATAAGAAAGTAAAAGTTCATAACAAAATTATATGTCGAAATGTAACAACCTGCAATATATGTCATTGTATTATTTACAAAGCACCAATTTATGTATTTTCTCTAAGTCGAAAAGAAAGGATCAGGATTTGCATTCAATAATATAATTTCATATAATTCTAATAAGCACATACAAATCAATGCAGTAGTTATAGAATGCGACCAATGGAACATAATTCATTTGCTATTTGCCTAGTTTAAAATAAGGGTTTTATAGAACCTTTTCAGAAATTAATATAATTGCAATGTATTGATCATAATGAACTGAAAGGCAACAATAGAATCAATTATGTGAGTAAAGTATTAAACATAACTAGATTTGTTCTTTTCCTAATAACTATGGCTTTAAAAATGATTGTAAATATTTTATATAATTGTACTAAAATTTTGAAAGAAACAAAGCTTTCATTTACTACACAAAAGCATTTACATAATTTTCGTTGGTGTTTACATAAATTACATTTATCATAATTCTCAGCTAATCCGATCTAAATATTACAATATATTTAATATACATTATGTACGCCCAGCAATGTTGACTGTAAAATCTTGTGAAAGTAATATAAAACTTAATGATTGTAGTACGACAGTTATACATTTTGTATAGTAATTTACGTCTATATCATATTTAAAATTGTAAAATATATAGATTTTATTTATTATATCGGGCTTGTATATTTTTCACAAAATATATCTGTGCAAGTGTGAAACAATATTTTTTCCCCCATTGTATGTTTTTTTTCGCTTGATGCCTGTCTTTTGAAATGGGCCGTCTTTCAGAAACATTTTATTCTATGTAGGTATAGTGGAAATATATATGGTTGCTACATTTGATATATCAGTTCTGTCATTAGAAGACTTACTGGTTTATATGTATGGATACGTTTCACTTCGCATTGCTTTGTAGTTCTTTACTGATGTGATATTTATTGTGTTATGGATACTGAAAATTTGTTTTGATTTATAGACATGTTCATTTAAAGCTCTGCTATTGTTCGAATATTTGTTGTTACTTATTCGATTGTATAACGTATTGAAATTTAACAGGTCACTCCACACCGAATTAAGTGAAGAGGCAAAAGAGACATTCTATATTGCTGATAGTAATTACTACTAGCTGTCCATCAATCTCTTCGAGCTTGAATCGCCTTTCGCGTCCGCTTACAATTTTATTACAGTTCCCTGTAAAACGCCAAAAAATCAATTTTCTAAACTTTTGGCACACCTTGTATAGACGTATATTTTTGTCCACGAACTACTGTTACGGTGACAGGTGGAACGACAATTTAAAGCATCTTAACGTGAGTCTGACTTTTCGTTGTTGAAGTTTGAAATTTAGATGCTATTTAGCGTAATACTAAGACTTGACACTAAAAGATTCATAGTGTTATTAGTTTTACACAATGAAAGGACTAAGTCATTATTAAAAAAGTAATATCAGACTTATTTTAGCTTTGCATAATTTAACCTGTCAATTATCATGGCCCACAAACGTCATTTCTGGGCTGTAATATTTAATAATAATCATACATCTTTTGACATACCTTTTGAGCTTTGTTATAATGCAAATTTGTGAACAATGCATGCCCATTACACAGAAGAATCAAGTTTTAAATAAAATATATATGACTTATTAATTTTATTTATAATAGTGAATTTATAACTGGCTTCCGTATTAATAAATTAGTTTCATGTGTCTGCTCTGAAATTGTTCCTGTCAAAGTGAGTTTGCAGTTGCAGTGGCATTGAGTCTTCGCCTGTAAATCGTGCTCTGGCTATGTTGGTTGCTGAGACGATCCTATTACAATTTAAATATTTAGTAGTGACGCTGGTAGTTGAACTAAAAACAATAACCAAAAATAACACAGACCGACGTGGGAATATCTGTGTAAATATTTTACTTACACACAATATAAAAAGAATATAATTCGTAATTGTTGGATCATTTTGTGATTCTTATTAAGTATTTAAGGAAAAATAACACAAAAAGGTAGTTCATGATTACAACCAATCCATCGAAATAAGAGCCTGAGACACGATCATCATGAACCATCATCAGACATTTTGCTTACATACATTGCAAAAAAGTCCTCTATAATTCATATTTGTTGGGTTATTTTGCGATTCTTATGAAATATTTTATAAAAAATAATACAAAAGGGGAGATTTCATGATTAAAACCAAACTACAAATAATAATTGAATCGATCGAAATAAGATCGCGACACCAACCGGGTACACGATCATCATAAATCATAGGTGATCTATAATGTTTGTCATACAATATTGGTATAAGTAATGTTGATTACTCATTTTGTTTTTATTTTTTTTTTTAATTTAAGACACAGTTATTCTATTGAACACTCGCTCTTATTGTTATTATAGTGTTTCATTAAACTCTTCGAATTAGAATTGCTTCTTCGCGTCCACTTCTTCTCTATAAGTTGCTCTATAAATGTGCCTCTTTGGAAATGTGATCACTGCCAGACGCAAGGGTACATGAATATTAACACATATATTTTTTAATGTAAGTAAAATGTTATTAATTGCTTTTGACTCCTTTGCCTTATTTTATATAACAATGATATTGGAATCTGTATCTGAGTTACTGTTAATGGAGAGTAATTACAACTGTAGTTCACTTTGCTTTTGTTTATGAATAAAGATTGAATTTAAACAATATATGTCTAATAATGAATTATACAATATTTGACATTTATAATTTGTGGCAAATGAATTTATTTATTAAGAATTTGCCCATAAAATATATAATATTTCTATATAATTTACTGAACGTTGAGTTGACATTTAGAACATTTCGTTGAGTCAGGTTTTGTATAAATCGTGTGCAATTAGCGTAAGACTGTCATAGTCAAGTCAGACTGAAGTTAAGATGCTTAGGTAAATTATTGTCATTCCACTTGTCATCGTGACAGCAGTTCGTTGAAGTGTGTTCGTTCATAATAACATGCGAGAACGAAATGTCACAGTGACAGTGCTTAACCAAATTATCTTTCCAATTGTCGTAGAAATTAACAAAACATGATGAACAGAATGTGTTTTTAAATTTGCTAACATTTAAAAATAGGTACTGTCGCTCTTCTATTTTTCAAACGCAATGGAAAATCCTGCTATGTCGTACCATTTAACAGAAAATGTGCCTCTGATCGGTTGATGACAACCAGCAGTCGCATCCCTTAAGTGCTTGTTTTTATAACAGAATTATTATTAAACAAAATAACATCCGGTTACATCTTTCTTCCAATTTCCTGTAAAACGCCAGCACTGCCATGATGGTTTTTCTAGTGTCCGTTATCATAAACTTTTGACGAACCCCTATATATACATATATGTTTGCGTTATAAATGTCATCATGAAAGCAGTTCAGATGTCATCACGAACTGAAATTGATCGATCGTTTGGACGTTTGATAGCCTGCAATTGAATTTTCGTGCGACTGCCAACGTTAATTAAATGTTAGACGGATTTTTGCCTGTCAATTGTGACGTTTCCTATAATATTTAAGTCAACCTAATGTGGATGTTAAGTTGTCATTGTCAGCTATGCCGACGTGCTTTAATATTTAATACAGACATTTTGCGTAGACCCTAGTTAAATTTATCGGTGTTAGAAACGGTAATAGAAAAATGAACTTGGTGACATAGATGTGCCCGTCAGTTATTCTTAATTCTGATCAGCACATATAAAAATCAGCTGGATAGTAATGCTTACTTCATTTTTTCTGAAGAAGTGATGTTATTGTGTATTAAAATACTTTGCGATCTTAGAGTAACTAATAATTATTAAATTACCATATATGATGTTTCTGTATCGTATTGTCTTTATATGTAGTAATAGTTCCATTACTAAAATAATAATTGCCTATTTTACTCTTTAAATCGTTAAATTAAATGTGATATGTATGTATTATGCATTTATGAAAAGTAAAGTGTTACAATTAACATTGATTTTCACGACAATAGGCAACAGAAATAAATTTCTTCTTCTTCTTTATTGTGGCTTTGAGTTAGACTATTTAGTCTTTTACTCTTCATCTGAGAGCGGTGAATCTTGGAATGTTGGAGTTCAATTTGATTAGCTATTGTTTATCTTTATTTTGATTAAAAATTAAAGTAGAACCATTTTAGGTCTTTTGTGTTTGACATTTTCATTTCCATCATATGCAAGTGCTGTTTTAAGATTTTGATTTGAGTGGTTTTCCATCTGATTTATTGGACGTAATACTTGTTTGTAAAGTAGAATTTTGTTGTTCGTGTTCAGCTGGCTTTTTCTGCCTATAAGAGGCCATAGTTGACATCTTGTTTGTTTGGTTTTGGTTATCGTTTTTGCTATGTGTGTGTTATAATTGAGCTTTATATCCAGGTATATTCCCAGGTATTTAATTTCTCTACTTCATGGTGTAGTGTTGTTGTTGATGGTTATTTCGTTGTCTGATGTTTTCCGATTCCTTTTGAAAGATTATTACTTGGGATTTGTCTTCGTTTATTGTTGTCCTCAATTGTTTGAACCATTTTATCGTGTTGTCTAGGTGCGTTTGGAGTTCCTGTACCGCGTTCGTCGGACATCTTGATGTTGAGAGCAGTGCCGAAATAAATTTCTATGACGTTCGTTCAAAATAGACAATAGACTATATAAGAATCGGTGTTATTGGGTTTGTCAATTTTGAAGTTTTCCGGCAAGTGTAATTGTGATTTAAAATTGATTGGCCACTTTAAGGATTAACTGTAAACTTTTTCGAAAACCGTCACTGCGTCAGAGGTTAATTGATGTTTATATCAGTTCGTCCTATAAACTTCAAATCTGCGAGACCTAATTGTCAAATTGAATGTCATTGTTGAAATATGTAAATGTGGCAATTGGATTTAATATTTTCTGCATTAAAGATCAATTTTATTGTGATTAACATTTTTATTTTATTGACAATTTATAGTAATATAGCGGAAAGGATGGAGATATTTTATTGTGTGTTGGTAATAATAATACATATCTAATAGGTTTCACATTTCATTAATCAAAAACCACTCTTGAACTTTGCATTTTTTCATTTCCTTAACATTACATATTCACATCGTGTCTGCTCATAGCGCCCATGTAAATGGAAAGAAAATATTGTTCCCTTCTTTTCGCTTCGCGTATGTTCTCAGGGGATTAGCCAAATAAATTCACTTTTCATTACCAAACTGTCCAAAATTTGCCGACTTTATGGCTTTAAAGTTTCACAACACGTCGATGATAGTGACTGTTCTTCCTCGATATTTTTTCGATAGCACATCTCTTTATCGTCACATCTTTGGTGTTTTCAGTATTTAGTCCGGTCAGGTTACAGTATTTTTGAGATGACATACCAAGTCGATTGCACCACCGAGACTATTATTGCAGTGAATTCTGACGTTTCCCAGTAAGTGTTATCGCCTATTGATCGTCTTGATGGTTCATAACTCGAATTGAAGTGTCATCGCAAGTCAAACGTTAGATGGATTTTTTGTATATAAGTGTTAAAGTTTCCTGTTACTTTAAAGGATATTCTTACACTTAAACTTAATTACATATCAACATTTCAAATTATAGGATTGCGTACTGAAAAATTAAAAATACGGATCACTTCTGTTTCATTTCCTGGTTTTAAGTATACACTTTTCTTAAAAAAGATGCTAAATTAGTGATCGATGAATTTAATGTAATTTAGTATATATATTCTTCAAATTCTTTAATTCTATTTGGATATTTCCAGTATTTAATGAATGAAACCTGCAAACTTTTAAGACTGTCATTTCTAAGTGTATAAACATATTCATATGTAGTTACTGACCTTGTGGGCTTCAATTCTTTCAACTTTAATTTACAGCCATACCAAAAAATCGAGAAACCACTTCTGTATCATTTCCTTCGGATCAGTTCCCGTATATATTCTCAAATAAAAGGTAAATTCATGTTTGATTAAATTAATGCCGTTTAGTATATTCTTTAGTGCTTACGTATTTGATTCCCTCGATCTAGATATTTACTTGCCTTAGATTTTTCCAGTATTTAATGACAAAACTTGCAAATGTTTAAAACTGTAATTTGTAAATGTCATACGGTATATATTCATATGTAGTTAGTGACCCTGTATTGTCAATTATTTCCACCTTAATTTACGACAGGGGCGTTTTTTTTAGAAATTTACTTGCCTTAGATTTTTCCAGTATTTAATGACAAAACCTGCAAACGTTTAAAACTGTAATTTGTAAATGTTATACGGTATATATTCATATGTAGTTAGTGACCCTGTATTCATAAGGCAGATATCATTAAAAAACAACTAAAAACATACGGTATAACTATTTTCGGTACGCTATTTCTGAAAATAAGGGAGCTAATTAGAATTTAGATCCGTATAATATTTGTCCCGGTGAACAGTTGATTTCACTGCTACAGCTCACTGGTTTGACGTAATGTCAGATTATGTGTATGCGTTAAAAAATCGTATGGCATATCGGCAACAACTCTAACCATAATACATAAAATTGTCGGAGTACCTATGTCATTCATAATGTTAATTTAATTTTTATGATACCGCATACGCTTCTTCTTTTTAGTTGGTTAGGTTGTACCTATTCACTATTACCGATACTATTTACGGTATTTTAATTTCTATATGAATGAATGACAGTGGAGGATAATTATGTAGTTAACTTTGCTATTGTAATGAATGAAGATTAAATTTAAAGAAATATCTCTAGAAATGGATTATACATTATGGTGGCAAATGAATTTATTTATTAAGACTTTGCCCACAAAGCGAACAATATTCCTATATAATTTAATGAACGCTGATATTTAAAATTTTTTTATTGACATTCAGGTTTTGTATCAGTTGTGTACATCTAGTCCATGGTGAACGTCGACAGATCAAAAAAAAAAAATTAATTGAATGTTGTTTCACGTTATTAGTTCTATAAAATTGGTACTACGCTTTGTGTCAAGTTTACGATTGAAATAGTGTATAATTCAAATTTTCTGACAGACTGTCATCGTAACGATATTTCGATGACACATACCTATGACAATGAAAAGTCAGACAGCTGACATGAAGATGTTTAACCAAAATTGTCGTTCCACCTGTCATCGTGACAATAGTTCGTTGAACTGTATTTGTTCACACATAAACTTGTGAGAACGAAATGTCAGGCTAACTTAATAAAACATGTTTTAAACTTACAGGTCATTGAGAGAATTAATTAATTTTCATATTACGCTTTAATAATATACTTTCTAAAACGCAATCGAAAATCTTGCTAGCTCCTATACGGTTGATGCTAGACACTGTCGTACCATTTAACCAAAAATGTACACTTTAAATACTTGCTTTTATAACTGAATTGGTAAACGAAATGACATACATGCTTATGGGAATCTTATTTGATGTATTTATTTTATTTCGAAGTGCTTCGGACACATCTGACAAATAAAGAAAAGTCGCCCTATTATTTGTACGTAGAGAGATCGATGAGAAATGTTATTAAATGATCCCATTCGTAAAATGGCTTAAATTTATATAATTATAACTTGAACACTGATACATTTCCAACATTCTGTTGACATTTAGGTTTTGTATAATTCGTGTGCATCTAACGTAATTTGACAGGCCCAAATGGCAAAACTCAGACGGTTCTTCTTTATTTAAGCTTGCTTCAAGTTCTTCGTTGTATGAAATTTACATTTCGATGACATATATAATGAATAGAGTGTCATTGTATTTATTAATATATCTTAATAAAATATAGAAAAATTGTTATATTTGTTACTGTACTTACGTGCGACAATACACTTTAAGTTTATTTTATCATATCCGTCGGCATTTTGTTCGTATATTCATATAGAAAAGAAATAGTAACGATTGATAATAATAACACTAATACGTATCTGAAAGGTACCACGTTTCAATTAAAAATACACTTCTTCTTCGTAATATTTGTCGGCCTTCTGACATTTAAACTTGACAACCGATGGATGAACGTGAATATATATAGTCATTAAAGACACGCAAACTCGTCATCGCGAGATTATTATACCCTGCATAAAAGTCTTCAATGAGTCGCACCTTCGACAGCGACAGATTTGGCACGTGGACAGTGCACTCAATCGTCGCGGAAAAGTCCACTCTTTTGGTTTCCAACCCTCTTTCCGCACTCTAAACCTCGACGGCCTGAAATTTCTTCGTCAATGTGAAACTTTTACAATTCTTTCGCGCGTGCCTGTCATACCTGACATTTTTACGATTTTGATCGGTTGTCACGTGAATCGTCATGACGTAAGCCATTTTTCTGTTAAAACACCGAATGCACGCTCCTCTTCAACGGGCGATATCTCTGCACACGCTCCACTTAGAAGGAAAATCTCTCCGTCGAGGAACAATTCAAGGTCGTCGGTAACTTCACCCCAAAGGGCAGCTTTCAATTTCGCGTATCCAGAGACGAGTTCTTCCCCCCGCGTACCCAATTTTCGTCGATTTTGACCGGGTTTGGTTGCCATTGGCTACTCGGCTTTTAGTATATATAACTAGCTAATACGGCAGGCCTTGAAGGCCCGCTATCGCCTCTTATTCCGCTTACAGTTGGGGTACCGCTCCCCTTATTCTTCTAAATTTATTGCGGATTTTGTCTTTATTGCGTTTCAGTTTTTGAAACACCATATAATTCCGATATATAGCGAATAACTAAATATAATTGTGTTTTAGATGTTCAATATTGCTTAGTTGTTTTTATACACCCCTGTATATAGTTTACAACTATGCAATATTTTATTCAGAATGCTTATCGGATGAAATGATTAATAATAGATTTAGTGATAATAGCAGTTTTTAAATTGAAAATGTTTAACGGCTGTCCATGAAATAAGATGTATTTTATCGTTTAAAGTTATATTGACATTTTTCACATACTTTTCCTGTGCCTCACAGACGGTAGTTTTCACTCTATTTATAATTTTTCTACTATTATTGGTTTTGTGCCTTGACTTGCCGATGATTTATTTCACGTTTGCCTAATTTATCTGTAGTTTGAATTTTGTTTGTGGGTATAAAATTAGAATAATCCCGAAATCTGTTTTTTTTTTGCATCAGTTGGAAAATGTGGTTTGATAGTTTTTGTTAATAGTGTTTCAGTCTATATACATATGTCGATTCCATTGGTCTTTTTGGTTTAAATGAAAATTCATTAGAATTTTAAAAAAACATTTTATTTTATACAAACTTGTAGATAGCTTTATTAGAATTATGTTTTGTTGACGCCAATGTATACTTTTAAATAATTCATTTAATCATTGTTCTATAACGAATAATATTTACTTCATTGGCATTTTTATACTGATTTCCATTCCTATACTCTTATAATTTGCAGTGTTTTTTTGTATTACAACTGTCAGTTATGTATGATGCTTAATAATGTTGGTAAAGCCTTGTTCACACTGTACATAATTATTTTCTTTTGCATTGTACACCTACAATTTAAGGAATATATAGATATAATATATGTATGTATTATGGTAATATTGATTACTTATTGTTATATTCGAAAATACTGTAAAACATCCTTTTAGAATCGCTATTTTGAATTATTCTAATTGACGATGTCGCGGGAAGTTCATTTTCATCAATGATAATTAAACAATCTTTTTTGAATACGTATGATATTACTTCTCAATTTGCCTGGCACAGTAACAACATGATTAAGTGCTTGTTTAATCTGGTAGGAATATATTTTAGTTTCTTTTTTCTATTTACAATATCTTATAATATTTTGAAGTATTTTTACAACTGAATTCATGGACGAAATGACTCCAGTCATGTAACGATAATTGCTAAAAATAAGTAGAAAGTATTTATAAACAGATAAGGAATCGAATTTATAAATTTCTTACCTATACACTATTATCATTGGGCCTATTATTATATATTGCAATATTTATTGTGTTGAATGTTTGTGAGCTATGGCTTCAATCTTTTCGAGCTTGAATTCGCCTTTTGCGCGTCCGCTTACAGCTTTTTACAGTTTCCTGTAAAACGCGATCACTCTCGTGGTGGTTTTTAGAATGTAAGATTTTATAGACTTGTGGCACACTCTGTATATACATATATTTTGTAAAGCCAATTGTATATTTCATTTAGAATTCTTCTAGATTTTTTTTTTACACAAACTGTTACACAATGAAGAGCGAGAAAGATAATTTAATGTTAAACATAAGAATGATGTTAAAGTATCCGAAGAACCAATATGCTCAATAAGTGCATCATTTTCATTGAGACAATCGGGATAATACGCTATTGAAATGACAGTGGAAAAATTTAGTATATTAACAAAAAGTATGTCAATTGCTCAGAAACAATTTAAGATAGGCATGCACAATATTAATAAAAAAGAACCTAATAATCATTTTGACACTGAGATATTTTCACCCAAATTATTTGAAGTGGAACAGCGCTTTCATTATGAAATTTTGGTCAGCATAATTGAAATATTCGTCTGTCACATACTCAAAATTAGTTCGCACGTCATTTAAAAATGAAGGACTCGTATTGAAGAACATTTTAAAATTTCAATGAATTACATATATACTACTCGCCCGCTATCGCGGGCTCGTCATTTTAATTGACATGCTCAAATATACGTAGTATCTCCATAGTGTTTAACATGTTTACAACAAATTTTGTTTGGTAAATGGGCGTCGCTTTCAAACATTCTTATAGAATGCTAATGAATGCTGATGAACTTCAAATATATAGCTCGCAAACATATGTATGTGAATGGGTAAAGTAAATTTAATTTATAAAGTATATTACTTTCTTTCTACCTTTTCGAAGTCCACTATCGTTAATAAAAGAGCAGAGTATATTTTATTTAAAATTATTCTCGATCTGTTTTTGACACAAATCGGTACACACTCAAGAGCGAGAAAGGTAATTTAAAGTTAATCATAAGCAATGTTAAAGTATCCAAAGACAGAATGAGCTCAAAAAGGGCAACATTTTTATTAAAACAGTTTACAATACTACTTTGATGTAAAGTGAGACCCTTTTGAAATCCACTATCATTAATAAAGGAGCACAAAATAATAATAAATGTAAAAAACCCAAGTTTTAAATTTAAGCCCTTTTCAAGCGCCTTTCCTGTAAACAGCGCTTTCTAGAATGTCCATTTTTATAAATATTTGAAGCACCCCTGTATATACATTTATTTTGTTAAGCCAATAGGATATCTTATTTAAAATACTTCTCGAAATGTTTTTAACACAAACCGGTACACACTCAAGAGCGAGAAAGGTAATTTAATGTTAAACATAAGTCGTGTTAAAGTATGCAAAGACACAATGAGATCAAAACGCACAACATTTTTATTAAGACAGTGTACAATACTATTTTGATGTAAAGTGTGACCTTTTTGAAATCCACTATCGTTAATAAAGGAGCACAAAATAAAAGTCAAAGTAAAAAGCGCAAGTTTTAAATTGAAGCGCCTTTCCTGTAAAAAGCGATCACTGGCATGACGCTTTTTAGAATGTCCGGTTTTATAAACTTTTAAAGCATCCCGGTATATACATATATTTTGTGAAGCCAATAGTATATTTTATTTAAAAATTTTCTGGAATTGTTTTTTACGCAAATCGGTACACACTCAAGAGTGAGAAAGGTAATTTAATGTTAAACATAAGTCGTGTTAAAGTATCCAAAGACACAATGAGATCAAAAAGCGCAGCATTTTTATTAAGACAGTTTACTATACTATTTTGATGTGAACGTGTAAAAGCCTGTCAATCTTTTCGAAGTCTACTCTCGTTAAGAAAAAAGCTCAAAATAATAATAACAGTAAAAAGCCCAAGTTTTAAATTTAAGCCCTATTGAAGCGCCTTTCCTGTAAAAAACGTTTTGTAGAATATCCACTTTTATAAACTTTTGAAGCACCCCTGTATATACATATATTTTGTTAGGCCAATAGGATCTTTCATTTAAAATTCTTCTCGAACTGTTTTTGACATAAATCGGTACACACTCAAGAGCGAGAAAGGTAATTTAAGTCGTGTTAAAGTATGCAAAGACACAATGAGATCAAGAAGCGCAATATTTTTATTAAGACAGTGTACAAAACTATTTTGATGTGAAAGTGTAAAAGCCTGTCAACCTTTTTGAAATCCACTAT
The DNA here is from genome assembly GCA_963170755.1 of Amphimallon solstitiale. Lineage (NCBI taxonomy): Eukaryota > Metazoa > Arthropoda > Insecta > Coleoptera > Scarabaeidae > Amphimallon > Amphimallon solstitiale. The sequence goes on from OY720675.1 coordinate 61,859,108, forward strand.
CGTTAATAAAGGAGCACGAAGCACGAAATAATAATAAAAGTAGAAAGCCCAAGTTTTAAATTGAAGCGCCTTTCCTGTAAAAGCAATGACTGTCATGACTTTTTAGAATGTAGTATTTTACTAACTTTTGAAGCAACCGTGCATATACATATATTTTGTTAAGCCAATAGGACGTTTTATTTAAAATTCTTCTCGAACTGTTTTTAATACAAACCGGTACACACTCAACAGCGAGAAAGTGTAAAAGCCTGTCAACCTGTTCAAAATCCACTATCGTTAATAAAGGAGCACGAAGCACGAAATATTAATAAAAGTAAAAAGACCAAGTTTTAAATTGAAGCCCTATTGAAGCGCCTTTCCTGTAAAAGCGATCACTGGCATGACGCTGTTTAGAATGTCCACTTTTATAAACTTTTGAAGCACCCCTAGATATATTTTGTTAAGCCAATAGTATATTTTATTTGAAATTTTTCTCGAATTATTTTTTACACAAACCGGTACACACCCAAGCGCGAGAAAGGTAATTTAATGTTAAACATAAGTCATGTAAAAGTATTCAAAGACAAAAAAAGCAACATTTTCATTAAGACAGTTTACAATACTATTTTGATATGAACGTGTAATAGCCTATCAATCTTTTCGAAATCCACTATCGTTAATGAAAAAGTACAAAATAATAATAAAAGTAAAAAGCTCAAGTTTTAAATTTAAGCCCTATTGAAGCGCTTTTCCTGTAAAAAGCTATAACTGGCATGACTTTTTAGAATGTCCGATTTTATTAACTGTTGAAGCGCCCCTGTATATACATATACTTTGTTGAACCAATAGGATATTTTATTTAAAATTCTTCTCGAACTGTTTTTGACATAAACCGGTACACACTCAAGAGCGAGAAAGGTAATTTAATGTTAAACATAAGTCGTATTAAAGTATCCAAAGACACATTGAGACCAAACAGCGCAACATTTTTATTAAGACAGTGTACAATACTATTTTGATGTAAAGTGTGACCTTTTTGAAATCAATTATCATTAATAAAGGAGCACAAAATGAAAATAAAAGTAAAAACCCCAAGTTTTAAATTGAAGTGCCTTTTATTTTATTTAAAATTTTTCTCGAATTGTTTCTTACACAAACCGGTACACACTCAAGAGCGAGAAAGGTAATTTAATGTTAAACATAAGTCATGTTAAAATATCCAAAGGAACAATGAGCTCTCAAAAAGCGTAACATTTTCATTAAGACAGTTTACAATACTATTTTGATGTGAACGTATAAGAGCCTGTCAATCTTTTCGAAGTCTACTCTCGTTAAGAAAAAAGCACAAAATAATAATAAAAGTAAAAAGCCCAAGTTTTAAATTTAAGCCCTATTGAAGCGCCTTTCCTGTAAAAAAACGCTTTTTAGAATGTCCAGTTTTATAAACTTTTAAAGCATCCCGGTATATACATATATTTTGTGAAGCCAATAGTTTATTGTATTTAAAATTTTTCTCGAATTGTTTTTTACACAAACCGGTACACACTCAAGAGCGAGAAAGGTAATTTAATGTTAAACATAAGTCGTGTTAAAGTATGTAAAGGCACAATGAGATCAAGAAGCGCAACATTTTTATTAAGACAGTGTACAATACTATTTTGATGCGAAAGTGTGAAAGTCTGTCAACCTTTTCAAAATCTACTATCCTTAATAAAGGAGCACGAAATAATAATAAAAGTAAAAAGCCCAAGTTTTAAATTGAAGCCCCATTGAAGCGCCTTTCCTGTAAAAAGCGTTCACTGGCATGACGTTTTTAGAATGTCCACTTTTATAAACTTTTAAAGCACCCCTACATACATTTTGTTAAGCCGATAGTATATTTTATTTGAAATTCTACTCGAACTGTTTTTTTACACAAACCGGTTCACACTCAAGAGCGAGAAACGTAATTTAATGTTAAACAAAGGTCATGTTAAAGTATCGAAAGAAACAATGAGCTCAGTGAGCGCAACATTTTCATTGGGACAGTGTACAATACGATTCTGATGTTTTCGAATCTACTATTGATAAGAAAAAATTAAGTATTACATTTAAACCCTGTTCAATCACGTTTCGAAGAATCACCGAATTGAAGATGTAATAAGCCGTACCTAAAATTTCACATTCATACGTCAATTTTCAAAGAACTCTTCCGCCATTTTTTTTTGCCATTTTGACTTTGGATTCGTGATCGGCGACCTAAGACACCCCCGTATCTAAAATTTCGCATTCATACGTCAATTTTCAAAAACATCTTCCGCCATTTTGTTTTTTTTTGACATTTTGCTTTAGAATCGTGATCGGCGACCCCTAAAATTTCACACTCATACGTCAATTTTCAAAAAAATCTTTCGCCATTTTGCTTTTTTTGACATTTTGACTTTGGAATCGTGATCGGCGACCCCCAAAACCCCGTATCTAAAATTTTACATTCATACGTCAATTTCCAAAAAAATCTTCCGCCATTTTGTTTTTTTTTGACATTTTGATATTGGAATCGTGATCGGCGACCCTCAAAATCCCCGTATCTAAAATTTCACACTCATACGTCAATTTTCAAAATCATCTTCCGCCATTTTGTTTTTTTTTGACATTTTGACTTTGGAATCGTGATCGGCGACCCCCAAAACCCCCGTATCTAAAATTTCACACTCATACGTCAATTTTCAAAAAAATCTCCCGCCATTTTGTTTTTTTTTGACATTTTGACTTTGGAATCGTGATCGGCGACCCCCAAAACCCCCGTATCTAAAATTTCACATTCATACGTCAACTTTCAAAAAAAAAATCCGCCGTTTTTTTTTTTGACATTTTGACTTTGGGATTGTGATCGGTGACCCCCAAAACCCCCGTATCTGAAATTTCACATTCATACGTCAATTTTCAAAAAAATATTCCGTCATTTTGTTTTTTTTGACATTTTGACTTTGGAATCGTGATCGGTGACCCCCAAAACCCCCGTATCTAAAATTTTACATTCATGACTCAATTTTCAAAAAATCTTCCGCCATTTTGTTTTTTTTTGACATTTTGGCTTTGGAATCGTGATCGTCGACCCCCAAAACCCCCGTATCTGAAATTTCACATTCATACGTCAATTTTCAAAAAAATCTTCCCTCATTTTGTTTTTTTTTGACATTTTGACTTTGGAATCGTGATCGGCGACCCCCAAAACCCCCGTACCTAAAATTTTACATTCATACGTCAATTTTCAAAAAATCTTCCGCCATTTTGTTTTTTTGACATTTTGACTTTGGAATCGTGATCGGCGTCCCCCAAAACCCCCTTATCTAAAATTTTACATTAATATGTCAATTTTCAAAAAATTCTTCCACGATTTTGTTTTTTATGACATTTTGATTTTGGATTTGTGATCGGCGACCTAACACACCCCTGTATCTAAAATTTCACACTCATACGTCAATTTCCAAAAAAATCTTTCGCCATTTTGTTTTTTTTTGACATTTTGACTTTGGAATCGTGATCGGCGACCCTCAAAACCCCCGTATCTAAAATTTCACACTCATACGTCAATTTTCAAAAACATCTTCCGCCATCTTGTTTTTTTTTGACATTTTGACTTTGGAATCGTGATCGGCGACCCCCAAAACCCCCGTATTTAAAATTTCACATTCATACGTCAACTTTCAAAAAAATCTCCCGCCATTTTGTTATTTTTTGACATTTTGACTTTGGAATCGTGATCGACGACCCCCAAAACCCCCGGTCTAAAATTTCACTTTCATACGTCAACTTTCAAAAAAATCTTCCGCCGTTTTGTTTTTTTATGACATTTTGATTTTGGATTTGTGATCGGCGACCTAACACCCCTGTATCTAAAATTTCACACATACGTCAATTTTCAAAAAAATCTTTCGCCATTTTGCTTATTTGGCATTTTGACTTTGGAATCGTGATCGGCGACCCCCAAAACCCCCGTATCTAAAATTTTACATTCATACGTCAATTTTCAAAAAATCTTCCGTCAGTTTTTTTTTTTGACATTTTGACTTTGGAATCGTGATCGGCGACCTCCAAAACCCCCGTATCTAAAATTTTACATTCATGACTCAATTTTCAAAAAATCTTCCGCCATTTTGTTTTTTTTGACATTTTGGCTTTGGAATCGTGATCGGCGACCCCCAAAACCCCCGTATTTGAAATTTCACATTCATACGTCAATTTTCAAAAAAATTTTCCGCCCTTTTGTTTTTTTTTTCAGTTTGGCTTTGGAATCGTGATCGGCGACCCCCAAAACCCCCGTATCTAAAATTTCACATTCATACGTCAATTTTCTAAAAAATCTTTCGCCATTTTGTTTTTTTTTGCCATTTTGACTTTGGAATCGTGATCGGCGACCCCCAAAACCCCCGTATCTAAAATTTTACATTCATATGTCAATTTTCAAAAAAATCTTCCACCATTTTCCTTTTTTTGACATTTTGACTTTGGAATCGTGGTCGGCGACCCCCAAAACACCCGTATCTAAAATTTTACATTAATACGTCAATTTTCTAAAAAATCTTTCGCTATTTTGTTATTTTTGACATTTTGACTTTGGAATCGTGATCGGCGACCCCCCAAAACCCCCGTATCTAAAATTTTACATTCATACGTCAATTTTGAAAAAAATCTTCCGCCATTTTGCTTTTTTTGACATTTTGACTTTGGAATCGTGATCGGCGACTCCCAAAACCCCCGTATCTAAAATTTTACATTCATATGTCAATTTTCAAAAAATTCTTCCACGATTTTGTTTTTTTATGACATTTTGATTTTGGATTTGTGATCGGCGACCTAACACACCCCCGTATCTAAAATTTCACACTCATACGTCAATTTTCAAAAAAATCTTTCGCCATTTTGCTTTTTTTGACATTTTGACTTTGGAATCGTGATCGGCGACCCCCAAAACCCCCGTATCTAAAATTTTACATCAATACGTCAATTTTCTAAAAAATCTTTCGCCATTTTGTTTTTTTTGACATTTTGACTTTGGAATCGTGATCGGCGACCCCCAAAACCCCCGTATCTAAAATTTTACATTCATGTCAATTTTCAAAAAAATCTTCCGCCGTTTTGTTGTTTTTTACATTTTAACTTTGGAATCGTGATCGGCGACCCCCAAAACCCCCGTATCTAAAATTTTACATTCATACGTCAATTTTCAAAAAATCTTCCGTCATTTTGTTTTTTTGACATCTTGACTTTGGAATCGTGATCGGCGACCCCCAAAACCCCCGTATCTAAAATTTTACATTCATGACTCAATTTTCAAAAAATCTTCCGCCATTTTTTTTGACATTTTGGCTTTGGAATCGTGATCGGCGACCCCCACAACCCCCGTATCTAAAATTTCACATTCATACGTGAATTTTCAAAAAAATCTTTCGCCACTTTGTTTTTTTTTGACATTTTGACTTTGGAATCGTGATCGGCGACCCCCAAAACCCCCTTTTCTAAAATTTTACATTCATATGTCAATTTTCAAAAAAAAATTCCACGATTTTGTTTTTTATGACATTTTGATTTTGGATTTGTGATCGGCGACCTAACACGCCTGTATCTAAAATTTCACACTCGTAAGTCAATTTTCAAAAAAATCTTTCGCCATTTTGCTTATTTTGACATTTTGACTTTGGAATCGTGATCGGCGACCCCCAAAACCCCCGTATCTAAAATTTTACATTCATACGTCAATTTTCAAAAAATGTTTTTTTTGACATTTTGGCTTTGGAATCGTGATTGGCGACCCCCAAAACCTCAGTATCTAAAATTTCACATTCATACGTGAATTTTCAAAAAAATCTTTCGCCACTTTGTTTTTTTTTTGACATTTTGACTTTGGAATCGTGATCGGCGACCCCCAAAACTCGCGTATCTAAAATTTCACACTCATACGTCAATTTTCAAAAAAATCTCCCGCCATTTTGTTTTTTTTTGACATTTTGACTTTGGAATCGTGATCGGCGACCCCCCAAAACCCCCGTATCTACAATTTCACATTCATACGTCAATTTTCAAAAAAATCTTCCGCCCTTTTGTTTTTTTTTTTCAGTTTGGCTTTGGAATCGTGATCGGCGACCCCCAAAACCCCCGTATCTAAAATTTCACATTCATACTTCAATTTTCAAAAAAATCCTTCGCCGTTTTGCTTTTTTTGACATTTTGACTTTGGAATCGTGATCGGCGACCCCCAAAACCCCCGTATCTAAAATTTTACATTAATACGTCAATTTTCTAAAAAATCTTTCGCCATTTTGTTTTTTTTGACATTTTGACTTTGGAATCGTGATCGGCGACCCCCAAAACCCCCGTATCTAAAATTTTACATTCATATGTCAATTTTCAAAAAAATCTTCCACCATTTTGCTTTTTTTGACATTTTGACTTTGGAATCGTGATCGGCGACCCCCAAAACCCCCGTATCTAAAATTTTACATTCATACGTCAATTTTCAAAAAAATCTTCCGCCGTTTTGCTTTTTTTTGACATTTTGACTTTGGAATCGTGATCGACGACCCCCAAAACCCCCGTATCTAAAATTTTACATTAATACGTCAATTTTCTAAAAAATCTTTCGCTGTTTTTTTTTTTTTTACATTTTGACTTTGGAATCGTGATCGGCGACCCCCCAAAACCCCCGTATCTAAAATTTTACATTCATACGTCAATTTTCAAAAAAATCTTCCGCCATTTTGCTTTTTTTGACATTTTGACTTTGGAATCGTGATCGGCGACCCCCAAAACCCCCGTATCTAAAATTTTACATTCATATGTCAATTTTCAAAAAATTCTTCCACGATTTTGTTTTTTTATGACATTTTGATTTTGGATTTGTGATCGGCGACCTAACACACCCCCGTATCTAAAATTTCACACTCATACGTCAATTTTCAAAAAAATCTTTCGCCATTTTGCTTTTTTTGACATTTTGACTTTGGAATCGTGATCGGCGACCCCCAAAAAACCCCGTATCTAAAATTTTACATTAATACGTCAATTTTCTAACAAATCTTTCACCGTTTTTTTTTTGACATTTTGACTCTGGAATCGTGATCGGCGACCCCCAAAACCCCCGTATCTAAAATTTTACATTCATAAGTCAATTTTCAAAAAAATCTTCCGCCTTTTTTGTTTTTTTTTGACATTTTGACTTTGGAATCGTGATCGGCGAGCCCCAAAACTCCCGTATCTAAAATTTTACATTCATACGTCAATTTTCAAAAAATCTTCCGTCATTTTGCTTTTTTTGACATCTTGACTTTGGAATCGTGATCGGCGACCCCCAAAACCCCCGTATCTAAAATTTTACATTCATGACTCAATTTTCAAAAAATCTTCCTCCATTTTGTTTTTTTTGACATTTTGGCTTTGGAATCGTGATCGGCGACCCCCAAAACCCCCGTATCTAAAATATCACATTCATACGTGAATTTTCAAAAAAATCTTTCGCCATTTTGTTTTTTTTTGACATTTTGACTTTGGAATCGTGATCGGCGACCCCCAAAACTCGCGTATCTAAAATTTCACATTCATACGTCAATTTTCAAAAAAATCTTCCGCCCTTTTGTTTTTTTTTTACATTTTGACTTTGGAATCGTCATCGGCGACCCCCAAACCCCCTTATCTAAAATTTTACATTCATATGTCAATTTTCAAAAAATTCTTCCACGATTTGGTTTTTTATGACATTTTGATTTTGGATTTGTGATCGGCGACCTAACACACCCCTGTATCTAAAATTTCACACTCATGCGTCAATTTTCAAAAAAATCTTTCGACATTTTGCTTATTTTGACATTTTGACTTTGGAATCGTGATCGGCGACCCCCAAAACCCCCGTATCTAAAATTTTACATTCATACGTCAATTTTCAAAAAATCTTCCGTCATTTTGTTTTTTTTGACATTTTGACTTTGGAATCGTGATCGGCGACCCCCAAAACCCCCGTATCTAAAATTTTACATTCATACGTCAATTTTCAAAAAATCTTCCGCCATTTTTTTTTTTTACATTTTGACTTTGGAATCGTGATCGGCGACCCCCAAAACCCCCGTATCTAAAATTTTACATTCATACGTCAATTTTCAAAAAATTCTTCCGCCATTTTGTTTTTTTATGACATTTTGACTTTGGAATCGTGATCGGCGACCCCCAAAACCCCCTATCTAAAATTTCACATTGACACGTTAATTTTCAAAAAAATCTTCCGCCGTTTTGTTTTTTTTGACATTTTGACTTTGGAATCGGGATCGGCGACCCCCAAAACCCCCGTATCTAAAATTTTATATTCATACGTCAATTTTCAAAAAAATCATCCGCCATTTTGTTTTTTTATGACATTCTGATTTTGGATTTGTGATCGGCGACTTAAGACACCCTCGTATCTAAAATTTCACATTTATACGTCAATTTTCAAAAAATTCTTCGGTCATTTTGTTTTTTTTTTGACATTTCGACTTTGGATACGTGATCAATGATACCACAAAGACTCCCAAGTGCCGAATTTTACTTTAATCAGCAGAGAGAAATTAATTTCAGATAGCTCCGCCCACTCTGCATGTATGCGTAATCGTTGTCATAAGGGCACATAAATGTTAAAAGCTATCTTTTTCCCCATTAAGGCGTACGCGTTCTGGAATTAAAGTATTTTAATAATGCAAATATATAATCATTAAAAGAACAATAATCAACCTGTATATCTATAAAAATGTTAAGTCAAGCGGATGTATTATGTCGAGATTGAGATGCCGATAATTGATAATTTAGTTTTACATATATTTTGTTTAATTTGTGTAGAACAACCTAATAATTTGTCAAATTTGTGTGCATTTTAGCTTCAAATAAATTGTTTGTCAAACATTTTGTACAATTGGTGTGCGCGCACCCGAAATTATCATCCCGGTTCGTTTGAGTCGACGACGGCGCGCGGCGCCGAGTATTATATGTGTACTACACGTTCATGAACGGTATGCTATTACGGATCCACATGGTTCAAATGAGCCGGTTCCGTGATCCGGCTCACAATGAGGAGCTGAACCGAGTCAAAGAAATGAGCCGTTTTGCCCACCTCTATGTCAGTTATCTTCGTAACCTATAAAATAATTATATTTTGACGTTTGTTATAATTATCATCAATTTTATTCAATTAAAAAATTGTCAAAATTTAATAACATAAATCTAACGTACTGGAAATTACACTTTTTTAAAGCATTTTTATAATAGAAAAATTTAGTACAATATTTAAAAATTGTGACTTTCGATGTCAGTTTGTATGTTGGAATTTTTTTCAAAATTCAAATTCTGTTATGATTTCTCGTCGCAAAGGAAGCAATTATAGAAAGGAATCATTATATTGAATTAAGTATGGGCAAGTATAGGTACGATGTATTTATACTACTCATTATTATTGAGTTATTTTTGATGATGTTTTTATAGTCATTACGTTGAATATAGTTTGTAAATTTATGAATGTTTTTGTGTTAATTTTTATGATAAAGAACGTTTAAATTTCAATAAAGAGAAGTTAGAATTATGTGAACAATTTCGTAACTCTCGTGTTTGCAGAAAGCAACCATTGTTAGATATAGTGATGTATGGAGCTCTTTGAGCTTGATTCGCCTCTTCGCTTGTACTTATATCTTTTTAATATTAAATGTAAGGCTGTAAGGGCATCTCATTGGTAATGCGATTAATGCTGGTCGCATGCTGTTTTAATGAATGTTAAATGTTAATAATCATTTCCCCTATAAAAATGTTAGTTAAAATTCATAAGGCAGATTTCATTAAAAAACAACTAAATACGGTATAACTATTTTCGGTACGCTATTTCTGAAAATAAGGGAGCTAATTAGAATTTAGATCCGTATAATATTTGTCCCGGTGAACAGTTGATTTCACTGCTACAGCTCACTGGTTTGACGTAATGTCAGATTATGTGTATGCGTTAAAAAATCGTATGGCATATCGGCAACAACTCTAACCATAATACATAAAATTGTCGGAGTACCTATGTCATTCATAATGTTAATTTAATTTTTATGATACCGCATACGCTTCTTCTTTTTAGTTGGTTAGGTTGTACCTATTCACTATTACCTATACTATTTACGGTATTTTAATTTCTATATGAATGAATGACAGTGGAGGATAATTATGTAGTTAACTTTGCTATTGTAATGAATGAAGATTAAATTTAAAGAAATATCTCTAGAAATGGATTATACATTATGGTGGCAAATGAATTTATTTATTAAGACTTTGCCCACAAAGCGAACAATATTCCTATATAATTTAATGAACGCTGATATTTAAAATTTTTTTATTGACATTCAGGTTTTGTATCAGTTGTGTACATCTAGTCCATGGTGAACGTCGACAGATCAAAAAAAAAAAATTAATTGAATGTTGTTTCACGTTATTAGTTCTATAAAATTGGTACTACGCTTTGTGTCAAGTTTACGATTGAAATAGTGTATAATTCAAATTTTCTGACAGACTGTCATCGTAACGATATTTCGATGACACATACCTATGACAATGAAAAGTCAGACAGCTGACATGAAGATGTTTAACCAAAATTGTCGTTCCACCTGTCATCGTGACAATAGTTCGTTGAACTGTATTTGTTCACACATAAACTTGTGAGAACGAAATGTCAGGCTAACTTAATAAAACATGTTTTAAACTTACAGGTCATTGAGAGAATTAATTAATTTTCATATTACGCTTTAATAATATACTTTCTAAAACGCAATCGAAAATCTTGCTAGCTCCTATACGGTTGATGCTAGACACTGTCGTACCATTTAACCAAAAATGTACACTTTAAATACTTGCTTTTATAACTGAATTGGTAAACGAAATGACATACATGCTTATGGGAATCTTATTTGATGTATTTATTTTATTTCGAAGTGCTTCGGACACATCTGACAAATAAAGAAAAGTCGCCCTATTATTTGTACGTAGAGAGATCGATGAGAAATGTTATTAAATGATCCCATTCGTAAAATGGCTTAAATTTATATAATTATAACTTGAACACTGATACATTTCCAACATTCTGTTGACATTTAGGTTTTGTATAATTCGTGTGCATCTAACGTAATTTGACAGGCCCAAATGGCAAAACTCAGACGGTTCTTCTTTATTTAAGCTTGCTTCAAGTTCTTCGTTGTATGAAATTTACATTTCGATGACATATATAATGAATAGAGTGTCATTGTATTTATTAATATATCTTAATAAAATATAGAAAAATTGTTATATTTGTTACTGTACTTACGTGCGACAATACACTTTAAGTTTATTTTATCATATCCGTCGGCATTTTGTTCGTATATTCATATAGAAAAGAAATAGTAACGATTGATAATAATAACACTAATACGTATCTGAAAGGTACCACGTTTCAATTAAAAATACACTTCTTCTTCGTAATATTTGTCGGCCTTCTGACATTTAAACTTGACAACCGATGGATGAACGTGAATATATATAGTCATTAAAGACACGCAAACTCGTCATCGCGAGATTATTATACCCTGCATAAAAGTCTTCAATGAGTCGCACCTTCGACAGCGACAGATTTGGCACGTGGACAGTGCACTCAATCGTCGCGGAAAAGTCCACTCTTTTGGTTTCCAACCCTCTTTCCGCACTCTAAACCTCGACGGCCTGAAATTTCTTCGTCAATGTGAAACTTTTACAATTCTTTCGCGCGTGCCTGTCATACCTGACATTTTTACGATTTTGATCGGTTGTCACGTGAATCGTCATGACGTAAGCCATTTTTCTGTTAAAACACCGAATGCACGCTCCTCTTCAACGGGCGATATCTCTGCACACGCTCCACTTAGAAGGAAAATCTCTCCGTCGAGGAACAATTCAAGGTCGTCGGTAACTTCACCCCAAAGGGCAGCTTTCAATTTCGCGTATCCAGAGACGAGTTCTTCCCCCCGCGTGCCCAATTTTCGTCGATTTTGACCGGGTTTGGTTGCCATTGGCTACTCGGCTTTTAGTATATATAACTAGCTATAACGTCCGCTTACAGCGGGTCCGTCCGCTTACAGCTGATCGTCCGCTTACAGCGGGTCCGTCCGCTTACAGCGGGTTCGTCAATTTCTTTTAGTTTGAATCGCCTTTTTCGCGTCCGCTTACAGCTTCTTCATAGTTTCGTGTAAAAAGCAATCACTGTCATGACGCCTTTTAGAATGTCTGATTTTATTAACTTTTGACGCATCCCTGTATATACATATATTACGTGAAGCCAATAGTATATTTTATTTAAAATTCTCCTCGATTGGTTTTTTACACAAAGCGGTACACACTCAAGAGCGAGAAAGGTAAATTAATGTTTAACATGTCATGTTAAGGTATCCAAAAGCACAATGACATCAAAAAGTCCAACATGTTGATTAAGACAGTTTACAATACTACTTTGATGTGAAAGTGTAAAAGCCTGTTAACCTTTTCAAAATCAACTATCGTTAATAAAGGAGCACGAAATAATAATAAAAGGAAAGGGCCCAAGTTTTAAAGTGAAGCCCTATTGAAGCGCCTTTCCTGTAAAAAGCGATCACTGGCATGACGCTTTTTAGAATGTCCACTTTTATAAACTTTTGAAACACCCCTGTACATACATAAATTTTGTGAAGCCAATAGTATATTAAAAACTATTTTGACACAAACTGGTACCCACTCAAGAGCGAGAAAGGTAATTTATTGTTAAACATGTCATGTTAAAGTATCGAAAGAAACAATGAGCTCAAAGAGCGCAACATTTTCATTGAGACAGTGTACAATACCATTCTGATGTTTTCGAATCTACTGTCGTTAAGAAAAAATGAAGTATTAAATTTAAGCCCTGTTCAATCACGTTTCGAAGAATCGCCAAATTGAAGACGTAATAAACGACTACAAGCACCCCCGTATCCAGAATTTCACATTCATCAATTTTCAAAAAACTCTTGCGCCATTTTGTTTTATTTGACATTTTGACTTTGGATTTATAATCGGCGTCCGCACACACCCCCGTATCTAAAATTTCACATTCATACGTCAATTTTCACAAAACCCGTCCGCCATTTTGTTCTTTGACATTTTGACTTTGGATTTGTAATCGGCGTCCGCACACATCCCCGTATCTAAAATTTTACATTCATACGTCAATTTTCAAAAATTCTGCCGCCATTTTTTTTTTTTTGACATTTTGACTATGGATTGGTGATCGGCGTCCGCAGACACCCCCGTATCTAAAATTTCGCATTTATACGTCAATTTTCAAAAAACTTTTCCGCCATTTTCTATTTTTTGACATTTTGACTATGGATTGGTGATCGGCGTCCGCAGACACCCCCGCATCTAAAATTTCGCATTTATACGTCAATTTTCAAAAACCTTTTCCGACATTTTGACTTTGGATTTGTAATCGGCGTCCGCACACACCCTCGTATCTAAAATTTCACATTCATACGACAATTTTCAAAAAATTCCTCCGCCGTTTTGTTTTTTTGACATTTTGACTTTGGATTTGTGATCGGCGTCCGCACATACCCCCGTATCTAAAATTTCACATTCATGCGTCAATTTTCAAAAAACCCATCCGCCATTTTCTTTTTTTGACATTTTGACTATGGATTGGTGATGGGCGACCTAAGACACCCCCGCATCTAAAATTTCACATTCATACGTCAGTTTTCAAAAAACTGGTCCGCCATTTTAATTTTTTTGACATTTTGACTTTGGAATCATGATCGACGACCCCCAAAACCCCCGTATCTAAAATTTCACATTCATACGTCAATTTTCAAAAAACTCGTCCGCCATTTTGTTTTTTTTTGACATTTTGACTTTGGATTCGTGATCGGCGACCTAAGATACCCCTGTATCTAAAATTTCACATTCATACGTCAATTTTCAAAAAACTTCCGCCATTTTGTTTTTTTTACATTTTGACTTTCGATTCGTGATCGGCGACCTAAGACACCCCTGTACCTAAAATTTCACATTCATACGTCAATTTTCAAAAAACTTCCGCCATTTTGTTTTTTTTTGACATTTTGACTTTGGATTCGTGATCGGCGACCTAAGACACCCCCGTATCTAAAATTTCACATTCATACGTCAATTTTCAAAAAACTTCGGCCATTTTGTTTTTTTTTGACATTTTGACTTTCGATTCGTGATTGGCGACCTAAGACACCCCCGTATCTAAAATTTCACATTCATACGTCAGTTTTCAAAAAACTCTTCCGCCATATTAGATGCACCATTTTTTTTTTGAAATTTTGACATTGGGCTTGAGATCACCGACACCAAGAGCCCCCGAGTACCGAGTTTTACCTTAATCAGAAGAAAAAGTTGATTTGGCTCCACCCACTGCGCAGTGCGTAATTATTTAAATAATTATTTCGTAGGGGCACATAAATGTTAAAAGCATTATTTTTAACGGCATACCCGTTTTAGAATTATTGTATTTTAAATGGAATTTATAAAAATTATAAGAAAAAATCATGCTGTATATGTGAATGATTATTTCATCGACCGGGAAAATTATGTCGAGAAGTCCGGCGTCTTCTCTTATAAATTGCCGGTAAAATACACGAAATAAATACACAATATCGCATTCGAAAAAAAAATGTTTTGCCCCGGCCTGGATCCGAACCCGACCCGGCAAAGTCATTGTATTAAGAAGCCGTCAATCTTGCCATTGGGCTATCGACCTAATGTAAATAGTTTGTTCAACTGCCATATTTATATGTAGGCTTGACTCTATGTTGAAATCTGCAATTTTTTTTTTAAATCTCAGAGAAAATAGACCTGTAATCTTTAAAAGGTTATAAAAAAACGTTTTAATTGTGTCCAGATAATTAATTTAGTGCCTTGTCCGTGTCCTAAAACTAAATATATTATGTGTGTTTATATGCCATGAACCTATTCTGACGTTAATAATTACATTAAGGAAACTGGGCATACGCGTTCTGGAATTATCGTATTTTAAAATTCAAATTTATAGTAATTAAAAGATATCAGCCTGTATGTAAAAATGTTAAGTCAAGCTACCGATATATAATATATTCACGGAAAGTGCACATGAATGTATGTGTGTGTACATTACATGTTATGAGCATTGCACTTGATTTATTGTGTACATGTATTTCTGGCGTATTTCGGCCATTTTCCTACGATGTCCGTCTGCATGAGGAATTTAAATCACTCGTCCTATCGATATCGTATGTCGATGAAGTTGGAATAGGAATGCGATCGGTTCAAAAATGTCTGACTTTTCGATTATGTACCTTGTTGGGCCGTCAAAACCTTCAAAATTCGGAATATAAGGCTTAAAAGTCAAACATGCAAAATTTTTCGTTGGAGCTGTCAGATTAGCGAAATGTCTCTTTTTGATGACCACTACTGCATTTTTAAGTACGTAAGCCATTTTTATGTTACAAAATATTTGCGGGCTCCTCTTGAGAGCCTCGATTCTCGGGAACCCGTCCGCCAGGAGGGCCGAAAAATAGCCTACTTGTAAAAGGAAGGTGCGTTCTAAGCTTAACCGACGCGCACGACACCCTCAACTCCCTCTCAAAGGTGACAAAGCGCGCCCCGTGCAACCAATTTTCGTCGATTTTGACGGTTCGGGCGGTAACCATGGTGATTCGGTTAAGCCGTGTTTTCCCAAGAAATTAACACGAAACGGCCGTCGGCTAATATTAAGGAGAATTTAAATGGAATTTATAAAAATTATAAGAAAAAATCATGCTGTATATGTGAATGATTATTTCATCGACCGGGAAAATTATGTCGAAAAGTCCGGCGTCTTCTCTTATAAATTGCCGGTAAAATACACGAAATAAATACACAATATCGCATTCGAAAAAAAAATGTTTTGCCCCGGCCTGGGTTCGAACCCGACCCGGCAAAGTCATTGTATTAAGAAGCCGTCAATCTTGCCATTGGGCTATCGACCTAATGTAAATAGTTTGTTCAACTGCCATATTTATATGTAGGCTTGACTCTATGTTGAAATCTGCAATTTTTTTTTTAAATCTCAGAGAAAATAGACCTGTAATCTTTAAAAGGTTATAAAAAACGTTTTAATTGTGTCCAGATAATTAATTTAGTGCCTTGTCCGTGTCCTAAAACTAAATATATTATGTGTGTTTATATGCCATGAACCTATTCTGACGTTAATAATTACATTAAGGAAACTGGGCATACGCGTTCTGGAATTATCGTATTTTAAAATTCAAATTTATAGTAATTAAAAGATATCAGCCTGTATGTAAAAATGTTAAGTCAAGCTACCGATATATAATATATTCACGGAAAGTGCACATGAATGTATGTGTGTGTACATTACATGTTATGAGCATTGCACTTGATTTATTGTGTACATGTATTTCTGGCGTATTTCGGCCATTTTTCTACGATGTCCGTCTGCATGAGGAATTTAAATCACTCGTCCTATCGATATCGTATGTCGATGAAGTTGGAATAGGAATGCGATCGGTTCAAAAATGTCTGACTTTTCGATTATGTACCTTGTTGGGCCGTCAAAACCTTCAAAATTCGGAATATAAGGCTTAAAAGTCAAACGTGCAAAATTTTTCGTTGGAACTGTCAGATTTGCGAAATGTCTCTTTTTGATGACCACTACTGCATTTTTAAGTACGTAAGCCATTTTTATGTTACAAAATATTTGCGGGCTCCTCTTGAAGGCCTCGATTCTCGGGAACCCGTCCGTCCGGAGGGCCGAAAAATAGCCTACTTGTAAAAGGAAGGTGCGTTCTACGCTTAACCGACGCGGGCTCCTCTTGAAGGCCTCGATTCTCGGGAACCCGTCCGTCCGGAGGGCCGAAAAATAGCCTACTTGTAAAAGGAAGGTGCGTTCTACGCTTAACCGACGCGCCCGACACCCTCGATTCCCTCTCAAAGGTGACAAAGCGCGCCCCGTGCAACCAATTTTCGTCGATTTTGACGGTTCGGGCGGTAACCATGGTGATTCGGTTAAGCCGTCTTTTCTCAAGAAATTAACACGAAACGGCCGTCGGCTAATATTAAGGAGAATTTTGGAGTTTTTGCAGTTGATGGGTGCAAGCGATTTTGAATGTTTTTTGAAAACAAATTTCCCTTATAGATTAGCTCTAATTGAATACCGTGTATTAAGGAAATTGTTGTCTAGAATATACAGAAAAGGAAATAATTCATAAAACATGTACTTACTGAGTTGATTTTGCAGGTTACATTGTCTACTATATATCCCCTATAGCTACTGGAATTTTAAAAATCACTGTAATTCAAGTTTTAGTTCATAAAACAACACTTAACTACAACTTGCGCGTTTTCTTATTCTGATTATTTGTTATTATATTGTAACGAAACGAGTTTACATTAAAAAAAGAAGCAGACCTCTGGGCGACGTATAAAAACGGACAAAGTCGTAAATCACACACATGTGTACTGTGAGGCGACGGACTGGCTGTCGAATACTTCTCGGCATGTGGAGAAAAATCCAGAGTGTACCCGTATATTTCTCAAACTCTTATCTACAGATATAAAAGCAGTTGAACCGATGGATGAGTTATCCGGAATAGGTATTCCTTCAATGGTAGTCGCACAGTAAACATAAATATAAGGAATGCATTCATTCATTCAGTAATATTCGGACAATACAAAATAAATATAGTGGTTCGGTGTTATATAAATAGAAGTGATAGAAATAAATACCTGTGTTAATTTAAATCCTAGTAATTTTAAGTGCATTACATTTATTTTACATTTATTTTTTATGTTTTGATTAGTTTTATATTTTTATATTGTAATTAATTTTACGTGTGTGAATATACAGACAGTTTTAAAACATTTGCAGGAGTTGTTTTATTGCGAACCCGAAAACGCAACAATTTGGTGTCAGAAGTGGGATGAACAAGTGCAACAATTTGGTGTCTGGTGTATAGTGTGAACAATAAGTGCAAAAAAATAATAATAAATAAATGGCTACCAAACGTTTGGAAGAATTAAATGTCTCCGAGTTAAGGGCAGAATTGGAAGAAAGGGACGCAGATACGGCTGGAAAAAATCAATTCTCCAGGACCTGCTTCGTGACATTTTCATAAATGAAGGTAAGGATCCCGAGAAATATTTGTTTCAAGTACAGGCTGATCTAAGCCTAATAACGGAGACTCTAGAAGATGAAATTGCAAAACAATTCGAGACTCTTAAAAGATTAAATTGCAAAACAATTCAAGACTCTAAAAGATGAAATTGCAAAACAATTCGAGACTCTAAAAGATGAAATGGCAAATAATTCAAAACAACTCGAGGCTACTTTTAAGGAAGACATTCAAAAGAATTCATCGAATGGGACACAGGAATTTTTTGGGGCCATCGAAGCCGCTGCAAAAGCAAATGGGTGGACGTCCCCGGAGAAAGCTACTGCTCCGATTGTGTCGTTAAGAGTAGAGGCCAGTGACATTCTGCAGACCGTACGTCCGGAAGAGTGTCAAGACTACCTTAAATTAATCAAGCGTCTTGAGATGAAGTATGGGCATGCACATTGCACACCTGGAACAGGTAGTCCGACGATTAGTGAATCAGGTGCAACCGAAGAGAATAACGCTCCGATGATGGAATTGGAAATGGAAATGGAAATGGAAATCGGCCATGTGCATAGTAAATGCGGGAAGGAGCCCAAGAAAACCATAGCGGAGCAGCGAAAACTGAAACGGGTCGATGAGAAGAGGCAATCGTCGACCCAGTATCGTAGAGCCTCAAAATCAATAGCGCAAATTGCATCTCTGCAACACTAAAACGCTGATGCTGTTGCAAGGAGACCACGTCCAGAAGACTGCAGGCATAACAACCGACTAGAAGAAAAATCGGCCAACACATTCAGAACTACCGTGGTTGACGATCAGTGGCAACCTGACAATTTGTGGATCGATCAAGAAGCTGATGAAGACCTTGGTTCATTGATGGTTTGGAAAGGTACTGGTCGCGGACCGGCTTGGCAAGAAGTAGCTCCTCCTTCACAGGGACTGGAATCCTACTGGGTTCAATGGGACTCTCTGAAGGTGGAGGATGGCCTACTCAAGCGTGTTGTGGAGAACGCAAATGGAGAAGACTACGTCAGCGGACCCAGGCGAAGGTTGGAGGATGCCCACGAGCGAGTACGCCATCACACTCAGGATGCCAGCGACAGGACGAAGAATCGTTACGACGTGCAAGCCGAGAGAGGTGGTTACCGAGAAGGAGACCTTGTTTGGTTATATAATCCTCAACGTCGCCGAGGCCTGTCCCCAAAGCTCCAACATCACTGGGAGGGACCATACGAAGTATTAAAGCGAATAAATGACGTGGTTTATCGCATAAGATGAACACCCCATAGTAAGTCAAGGGTGGTGCATTTCAAGCGATTGGCCCCATACCACGGACATAACAACGGCGAAGTAACGGATGTGCGACAAATTACCAGTAAAGATGGAGAGCCAACTTACAACAATATTCTGGTACCAGGAAGGCTCGTTTTGGAATCACCACGGAGAAGCAATAGGATCTTTTTACGGTATCAGGTGAATATGCCTTAGCTCACTGTGTGGCCCAGGACCTATGTATATGTAGAGGGATTGCCGTAGAATTCAAGAAGAGATATGGCGGGGTCAATGAACTGATCCAACAAAAGCAAAGGGTTGGTAAAACTCTGGAGATAAAGCTTGACGGACGATCTATCTTTTACCTGGTCACAAAAGAAGTCTCTAACAAAAAGCCGACCTATCATGCATTGTGGTAATCCCCTTGTTCATTTACGAGGACGTGCACACGAACAAAACATAAAGAGGCTGGCAATTCCGAAACTGGGTTGCGGATTAGACCGGTTGGAATGGAGAACCGTAAGCAACATGCTGGAGGTAGTGTTTCGGCATACTGGTATGGAAATAGTCGTATGCATCTATCGGCCCAATCAGCCCGTTATACAACTTAAGACGGTGGATTGCCATTTATGTAACGAAACGAGTTTACATTAAAAAAAGAAGCAGACCTCTGGGCGACGTATAAAAACGGACAAAGTCGTAAATCACACACATGTGTAATGTGAGGCGACGGACTGGCTGTCGAATACTTCTCGGCATGTGGAAAAAAATCCAGAGTGTGCCCGTATATTTCTCGAACTCTTATCTACAGATATAAAAGCAGTTGAACCGATGGATGAGTTATTCCGGAATAGGAATTCCTTCAATGGTAGTCGCACAGTAAACATAAATATAAGGAATGCATTCATTCATTCAGTAATATTCGGACAATACAAAATAAATATAGTGGTGCGGTGTTATATAAATAGAAGTGATAGAAATAAATACCTGTGTTAATTTAAATCCTAGTAATTTTAAGTACGTTACATTTATTTTACATTTTTATATTTTGATTAGTTGTATATTCTTATATTGTAATTAATTTTACGTGTGAGAATTTACAGACTGTTTTAAATAAATAAATTGCACGAGTTGTTTATTTCGAAACCGAAAACGCAACAATATTTTGTTAATTCTATGGAAATCGAACGTTTGACAGAATTTATTTTTGTTTACTTTAAAATCGCAGAAAAGTAATAAAAGAACGTACAAATTAAACTTCGATGTTATGTGTTATTAAGTAAAATAAACATCAGCTAGTAATATTTTCATAACTTCGTGGGTGTGTATGAAAGATTTGACGAAAAATGTGCGTTGGAAATATTCATTACTTAATTCATTAATAATTTCCATTTATGTACTTTCCCCTCAATAATTTTATAAATAAAAGTTCTTCAATTACTACTAGTCATCAATAACTAGTGCGTTTGGTAAAAATCGATTGCACTCTTCAGCTGCAGTTTACCCGAAAGTTGTCCTTAACTTGCACAAGTTATTCGCTGAAAACATTACGTTAAATATGCATTTAGAGCAGCGTGCATTTGGTGAAGACTCAGGTGCTACAACGTTCCAATTATAACATTATGCTTTCCTATTTGATATAAAACCTATATGTATACAGCTTGAGCGCGCGGGGTATGATCACCCGATATCAGTCGATATTCTTCGGACGTATATTCGGCAAATGATCTCCGCTAGCTGTGTTCTGGAGAGAATCTCTAATTTTAATTTCTATTTCAAGGGTCGTTTTTATGTTATTTTATGGTATTCCTGTTATACTTATTTATAGTTTTTTTTTACCATGAAATTTCTATTTATTTATTTTTCTCTAGACATCTTAGTTTATTCTGCAGATGTTTCAGGCGGGTTGTTTTTATTTCATTCTAAAACCCAGTTGTACTGCTATAACTTTTTACACAACTACATTATTATTTAATTTCATAAGGATAATCATAATTACGTTATAAGTATTACAATCTTCGCGTTATTATCGACTTAGTTATCTAAGCAATCGTCATCACTTAAAGAGAAAATTTAATTTGTTCTTTTTGTCAATCTGCAAAAAAATAATCAGATCACTATGAGTTCGAATATGAGCAGGCAATGCTAGTATGTTGTGCCGTTACTCTAATATGTATTATCGGACCACGTTTAGATGCGAGTTTACGTATACCATCGGGTGATCATACCTCGCGCGCTCTTGCTGTATAGTTCTAGTTACAATGTCTATTCTAAACGAGGAAAAACAATTAACGATATTGTAGCAATGTAAAAGTGGATTAATTGGACAAGGGAAGACTCAGAAAAGCAACAGCTGCATTTAAAAGTTTTAATATACGGTGACAAAATTGAATTTCTACGCTATTCTTTTGTTAATTTATGTAACTATAATATGCAAACGTCAATTTGCCCATCTCATATAAGTTCAATGCAAGAGGGAAGGATAAAAACATACAAATTAAAACAATTTGTCTATTTACCGATGAAATAAGTATTGAAATGCGATATAAATACTCAATTATAACTTGTTTCATAAGATTCGTCATACAGCAAAATTAATACGATAATCAACCAACGTTTGAAGTT
Organism: Amphimallon solstitiale; assembly: GCA_963170755.1. Taxonomy (NCBI): domain Eukaryota; kingdom Metazoa; phylum Arthropoda; class Insecta; order Coleoptera; family Scarabaeidae; genus Amphimallon; species Amphimallon solstitiale. The sequence goes on from OY720675.1 coordinate 61,881,130, forward strand.
GTCGGGTGAAATGAAATTAATTTGGGATTTGCAAATACTTTTCCTTTATTCGTATTTTTAGCAGGTAAAACATATATAATCGATAGCTAACTCAGTGTAATAAGTAATTACACTGTTTGAAGATAATAATGTTGTCAGTGTTAACAAATCTAAAAATAATGCTAATTATAGTGTCCTGCTTCTGCACTGATAAGAATTAGTTAATTAAGTAAAATTTTAGTTTTAAAAATTACCGAAGAGTTCCATCCCACGACCTCCTGATCGTTACTTATGTGCGCTTTCTTCTGCAGACTTTTAGCTTACAAATGCCTATCAGCTGTTTGCAAGAGCTAGAAATGTTTTAGAATCACTAGTTTTTAGTCATTTTCATATCGCATTGTTGAAGTATATATAAAAGTATAAGTATAATATATTAAAACCTCAAGAAGTACCATGTAGCAGTTTTAATAATAAGTGTGTCGAAATTTAAGCGGTTTTCAGAATTACGCGAACATTTTTGTCATTGCAAATTAGTATTCCGTTGAGAGACATGGGAGTTTCTCGAAAATGATGTCCACATTTTGCAGTCCTCTGATACTGAAAAAGTGGTGCTTAAAAAATCTCTCTTTGTTTGTGTGCGTGTGGCTGTATGGGGGCTAAACTTATCAATACCAAACCATATTTACGAATATAATCTCCTTCTCAAAAACGGATCATATTTTCATGAAACTAATAGAACGGAAATAGTAGTTTACGTCGGTGAAAAATTAAATTTCTTCAATATTTCACCAACTATTAATGACAAATAAATACAGTAAGAGTATAAAGGTATTTAAAGCTTGATTTTGAATAATTTTTATATAAAAGAAATTTCAAAATTCGTACCCGATGTAAACATTTACTCTTATCGAATAGCAGTTTATTGCAAATATTTCAAAAAATTATACATACAATACAGTTTTATCAAGGATATAATAGTAGTTTATACAACGAGTCAATAATGACAGTTATTATTCCCGAGAGCCGAATTTACGAACCGAGCCGCGAAGGGGATGACAGCAATATGTATAAGAAAGTCGTGTGGTGCACCTCATTATTTTTATATATTTCTCAATATATTGAAATTAATATATGGGCCAGTTTCATATTAATAATTCTCTGAGTTACATTAAAAAAACCATAATAACTCAAATTAAAATAAAGTTTAAACTCAAAATTAATTAAAGTAGCGAACAAGGCTAGTTCGTTAACAGTTCGAATTACTAAGATTACTCGCTCTATTACTCGCATTTTGTAATGCGATATTTCAATAGACTAGCAGCAAATAATTTACTTCTACTATAAAATATCGCAACTGCATGAAATGAGTCTGGAGACTTCAATATTTAGTAGCAATAAAAATGAAATGTTTGAATGTAAGTGAAGATATTTAACCCTTCGGAGGTCGCGGTGTATCCATTAGATACACGAGCAATGGTTTAGGTTATATTTCCTATATGACAAACGATAGCGTACTGCGCTTGCGTATAGCTGTGACATTACTCTTTCTAAACACTCTACCATGTTTAGTTTCTTGCTAGGGAATTACATGTTTTAGTTATTTGTTGTAGTTTGATCGGAAAGCACGCTTTGTATCTGTCAGATACCGTGACCCCATAGGTGACCTTACAGGGTTCGTTAGAAGTGTTATATCTTTGAGACAATGAATAAACAAACATTTGACTTAACAAACTCTAGAGACGTTGAAGAGGTTCGCCGACTGTTGTTGGAATCGGATGACGAAGTAGATGATGCAACATTTGAGTTTGAAGATGAAAGCGACGTTGAACAGGAAGATTTTGTAGATACGCGTGATGCAAATTCTGATACAGAACAATCTAACGATGAAGATCTAGAAAATACTGGAGACTATGATTCGCAAGAGTATCCTAAGGTCAAAGAATAATCAAATCAAAATAGCCCCAAACCTATAGAAACGCTACATGTATCTGATAGATACACCGCGACCTACCGCGCTGCAAACTAGCCCGCGATCCCCGAAGGGTTAATATCTATAACCGACATCAAGAGAGAATTTAAGATGGAGAATATGGCATTCATAGCTATACTCTTTCATCTATATTGTTAAATATGCGCAAAGTATGTCTCAAAAAGCAACTACTTTTTGAGACATACAAAATTTTGTAATACGAGGTAAAGAGTAAGAGAGCATCCACAATTTAAGAGAGTTTGATTATGTCATATATGTAGCAGAGAAAAAGGAATATTAGATTAAAGGACATGTATAGTAACTGAAAAAATAAATTAACAAGTTTGATAAAAGATTATAACTATACCGGAAAATTATTCGTACATTCAAACAACTTTTCTTGGTTCTAGCAAATTAGTTTCGATTCTAGGGAAAAATCTTTTAGTCAAACAATTAGGTAAGAAATGACGCAAATAAATAAAGATCTATACAAAATAAGTCTTTTTCTGTGTAGTAATTGTAATAAACGTAACTGGTAGGTACAACAATACTTACTTAGAAAATAACACGTAATTTTAAACCTTCGCCTAATGATGTAAAGAATAAATTTAGAAAATAAATGTGAAACGGAAAACATAACACTTAAATTTTAAATTACTTAAAATTAGTTTTTTTTTCAATGTTAAAATTCTAATTATAATTTTCTGCTTTTAGCACTGATAATTATTTTAAATAATCGTAGGCCAAACCTGTATACTATCGATCGCTTATATTGTAGTCTCACCAAGAATGCGTTCAAATATCTATCCGGACGTTAACCGGATGTAGTTTTATTTTCCAATAATAAAAATAAAAAAATAAAAATGAAATGACAACAGAGTGATGTCTGCAAGGATATGTGAATGCGCACCAAGTGCAGATATTTGTAATTTTGGTCTAAGGGTTCGACGCGAGCTTGTCAATCTATGCTTTCGATTACCGACTACATCTAGTGGATATTTTTTGAATTATGGAGTTACCGTAAGCGTCAAATTTTAATTTCGGTTTGCACTTCTATCATATGCAGAAGATGATCTTATCAATGCAGCGATGCCTGCTTGCTAACAGTGGAGGGAGAGCAACGGAGTGGCGGGGGACCCCCGCGCCTTACAAATGTCCAGTGTTGCAGCCTCGCTTATGTCTATCTTTAGTTTAATTCGTCGCGCTCTTTTCCACTTACTACTTTCCTATCAGAAATTAAAATATGACGACCTCGGTATAGTTTCATCAGGTTGATCAAGATCTGAGTTTTTCATCCACCTGATGACGCTACATTGTAGCGAAACAATATTGTAGTGGTTACTATGATTAAATTTTGAAACTCACAAACGCAGTGTTTATATTTATTACTATGAAGTTTCAATAAGTATCTTCCGCATCAATCAATTATTAGGAATTGATTTCTGATAAGTATAAAAATGTATCGCCCCATATTAAGATAATTATAACCATAAATTAAGTCAAAATTAGACACACATAAATATATTTCATAACTTACCTAATCATTTTAATTATGCTGACTGCAATCTGTAACACAAAAAAAAACTTGATTGTAGATAAAGCTTAATACTTCTCTTACACATTTTATAGCAAGCAGCAAAGAGTAAAACCAAATATTTTAGACATAGCATGTTTTTCCTACACGTTTATCAGCAGTAAAGTAAAATTATAACGACAATCAAGTCACGAATAATAATTTTGTAGAAATGCAGTTTTGTCTAACACGAACATAAAAGCTTCAAATAATTTACTGCTTTCGTAAGTTCACTGAACTTTTATAAACGGGGTCGTCTAGTTGTTAGCTTGCTTCGCAAGCTGCACGTATATAAGGTGTAAGTTATATTGAATGGTAATAAATTTCTTCTCGTGATTAAAGCTGCAAATCAATTTTTCACGTTTCATGAATAATGAAGAAAGTGCCTGCCATATCATGGAGACAGTATTAAAGAGAAGAGTCAATAAAGTTTGTTGAAATTGCCGAGGAACAGGCAAAAGATAAATTGTCCACCTTGTCGACTGGGCAAATTAGTTTTTATTGCATGGGTGATGTAAGAGGGTTATGAAGAAGATTGATAATTGTTTTCTCATGACACACGAATAGTTATAAAAGTGTTGAGAATTCATATCTTTCTATCCATCATCTGCGATTCTTAATTTAACTTGACGGAAAGTTAATGTTTTAAAAAATACCTTAAAAAAAAGTAAAACTTAAATCAATTAATTTTGGAATATTGACAATGTAATATTACATATTTATTATTATTAATATTCTCATTACCATTTAATCGGAGATATATTTCCCGTAAACTTTCGACCTTTCGCTCATTTCTTTCTTAAATGGTCATTTCCCTGAGGATGATTATTCACGGATCTTTCTAATCCAGGATAACCTGATACCTTACCACAACATCCGACTTCCATGTTGTCGGATTACAGAGGTGCACTACACGCCAAAGTATTAATTGAAATACTTTCTAGTGATTTAGGTAATATACGATATAGAGGGGCTTACATTTTAAGTGTTAGATATTTATATGTATGTATATTACTTTTGAAACCAAACGAAAAAAGAGTTGCGCATTTTTAAGTGAAATAAAGTTTTTACGAACTTAATTTCTGTTATGAGATTCTATATAATATTGGAATATTGCACTAATACCAACATTCTTTAGAGAAAATACTACGTCATCACTGTAACCACTAGTTTGTAAATTAATAAATTAATTTTATAACCTCTCTGAGTATAATTTTACTATGGAAGCTTGCCCTCATTCTTATAAGAATGTTATTTACTCTTAAATTAATTCGAAAGAGATTGTACTAATTCATATTATGGTAAATAACTAATCTTGAAACAGTGATTTAAAATATTTATTCACTAGAATTTTGAACAATATTATGATATTGTTCTAAAATCCTAGTGAATAAATACTGTTATTTACCATAATATGAATTAGGTACATATGTGTATATTCCAACTGGTATTATAAATATCTAATCTAAATTTAAGGCGAACTTAATACAAGTTAGAAATGTGAAGTTTGTTTACAGCTAGGACAAGCAAGGGGATTAACAATGCATTTAATACAAATAGCAGAAATGGACGCCTGACCTATTTGAATATACTATTACACTTATATTCAGGAATATGGCAGGAGGAGCACGTTTTCTATGTATGTATACCTATGTAATTTGTCATTGCAGGCAAATAATCCTTCTCTGCATTAATTCAACTACAATATGTCCATCACATAATTCAGATACAGTTTTGTTTTAGGAGTTGTGTTTCTAGATTACTTTGTGTTACATTGAAAAGGCGAGGGACAAATGGACAATTTGAAGAGATAGAGGACCGTATTGTTTATACATTTAGCACTGCAAATGTAATATAAATGCAAGAGAATAAACAACAGAGTTTAGAGCGGGATTAATACAAAATAATGAGAACTTATGTTTTATATTAAATACGCATCTGAACCTTTTGTAAACACATGTTCTAAACAAAATGTACAAAATAATGTTTTTACTAATTTAAAATCAATGAGAAACCCTTCAGTAGTCAGCAACGTCAAATATGTTCCCAGTTGAAAGTATTTAATCCAATATCAATCCAATAAGCCAATGAAATTTCAGCTCAAATATGAAACGTGGTAAAAAACAGAAAAAACAATAATTGCTATGGGGTAGTCTCGCGGGAAAAATGGCATTTTAGGCGAGATAAAAGTTTCATTATGGCATTTAGTCGTGACATGCTTTAACTCACAACAACAAATTGATCAATAAATCTATAACAACAAATTATGGAAAAAATATTTACGAAAAATTTTGTACTTTTAAACAGATTCAATCTGAGATAGGTAGAGAATACAAATGTCAATGTTTTTAAATGTACAGCGATATAAAAATCGTTAAATATTCGAAAACCATGAAACGGAGAGTCAATTTTGTTAAATAATTACACTTCTCTTTCAATACAAAATTCTAAAATGGACTATATAGAAGAAACCAAAATAATAATAATATAAATAACTGATTGATTGGAGAGTTACTTGTTGAAACTTCATTTTAATAATTAATAAGTAAAAAACACAAATTTTAGTTTCAAAAATATTTAATGTAGACACTACATATTGCTGTAACATAAATAAATGTTTATTTATGCTGTAGCATATAAATATGTTTATTCATACTTATTATAAATAATGTTATTGCCACACGTTGGGCATCGCCATTTTAATTAATGCTGTGACATATAAATATTTATTTTAAATAACAATATTGCCATATAGTTTATATGCTGTAACAACATACTTTCGTGTGTATTACCACACGTAGGGTATAGTCTTTTGTACACCTTATACTCTTTAAATTATTCTTTACACACCAAGAACTTATAATTGGTTTTGTGTTTTATCTTATATTGTTTTGTCATGTACCTTATAACTATTGTGGGTCCTGGCAATGTTTGTGGTTCCTTCTTATTTGCTGATGATTTTTCTCTTGTTCATTATAGGGAAAAAGGTAATAGTTTTGTTCAAAGAAAAAAAACTGTATGTCTATTCAACATAATCATGTATTTTTTTTTTTATTTTGTAATTTATGGATTCAAAAATATAGTTTCCTTTATATGCACACCTTTGTGCTCTAAACAAAATACATAATTGAAAAATGCTCATATCATTTATACCTAATGCCGGTTGTAATGTATGTAAATCTTTTGTTTATTTATTTATTCTATCAGACAAAATAAATATTTATCCTGCAAATGAACAAATGTAAATTTTTATTGTACATTTATGAATATACTCATCAACGTTATAATATTTATGGATAGGCTTCAATTAATTGCTTTAGACAACCATTTGCACGTGTTGTATCGAGCTCTTAATCTATGCCTTGTGAAATTCTAATTTATTATTTGCTTAATTTGAAAGAAATTAATGATGTCTAGACAATACGATGAAGAAAATGCTCATTTTCACGTAACATCTCTCCAACTGACCAACACCATTAATCCTGTTTAGTTGTAATTCCAACTATATAAATTTAAAATAAACCTTACAGGATAAATTATTTACTTGTCTATTTTTCGTCCAACAATACATTGATTAATCATTCGCACGTAAAAATCAATGTCTGTCCAACAACTCGTATAATTTCATTTTCAAAAGAAATAATAAACTTACTTGTTATCAATAAATCTATTTTGAATGTCCATTATGAACGCTTCAAATGAATTCAAATGTATTAAATAAAATAAATTACTGTGACTATATGTGTTAAAGAAATAATGAAAAACTACAATATAACGAAAAAAAAACTATTCTTTAAGAGATCTTCCTTTTGTAAGTGTTTTGAGAAGTTCACCTCTCGGAGGTGTTATCAGAAAGTCCGTCTTGTCGAATCTTGTCTTCCTATTTATAGCGGCAAAAATAAACTATGTTGACCATTGCGCCCTCTAGTCCATGTTTAGGTTGGTACTGGAATACACTTTTCCCGTGAAATCGCTGCCCATATGTTGCCGCCTTGGTTCACGCACACATACACATTTTGTTCTGACAGTTCACAATTCACTTAAACGTCAACATAACCTTCCAATTCAAAGGTCCCCTCTGCTTTGCACATGATTCCCAATGGTAGGTTTATTCTTGTTACTAATACCATCCTTCCTTGTACTCGTCAATGAACCTATTACCTTGTTCATTGTTTGACACATATTTTTCTTTCCATTTATTTATGTTAGTTTTACTTTTCTTTCAGCCGGAGTGCCTTGGCAAAATGGGAAATACGCCGAAGATAACCATTATTCCGCACTGCCTGTCCTTGTAGAACACGTCCGCCTCTAGTCCCTGAAGTATTGTGTTACGAACAAGTCATGAACACAGATACCTTTTATTTACTTATAATGTCAGCTTTTGAATATGTCACTACTGATTGCCTCTATGTTTTACATATTTTTATATCCTTTTTTATTAATCTAGTAGTAAGCTAAGGTAAATTTTATTCTTTAATACTATTTATTTCATAAACTCTCATAAGATTTTCACTGCTTTATGCATGTCGTATTTCATTTCTTTTCATGATTTATAAACCATACTTTTTGTGTATCTTTTCTACAAAAGAAATATATTACTTATATTTATTTTGTCTTTATTTCATATATTTCTTTATTTAATAAATTTTTATTCTACATCTTTTGTTTATATATTTATTTAATAAATTTTTCTTGCATATTTCATCATTTACTGTTATAATAAAAATTTGACTATAAGTATGCAACTTTGTATACCTTCATGTAAGTTTTGTTGCATCGTTTTACTCAATAATATTTAAATAGGACTTTTTATTATTTTTATTTTTATTTCTAAGCTTAAACTAATTCTTAAATCAATCTCTAAAACTATTCTTATTTTACAAATTATGCGAGTTCACGGCATATCCCTTGGTTATTATATTTTGTCGTGAATCGTCAACAAAGATTATTATAGCATGAACGACACATATAATAACCATTGTGACAACTCGCACAAATGATTATTAATTTTCTACGTCTATATAATCATAGAGCATAGATACGTGATTAACGATACTTAATGCTAAATTTCTTATAGCTATTGCATTATTTGATGCGTCGCATCTTAAAACAAATTCTTCATTAATATCGGGTAGATTTACTATTAATGCTTTGCAAAAATTTTCTTTCACTTCTTCAAATGCTTTGAGAGTTTCAGGAGTCCATTTAAATTTTACTCCCTTCTTTATCATTCTGATTAATGTAAGCATGAAGGCAAAATATTTCCTTTCATCCTTTTGTACTTTGCTTCTTTCATGAGTCTTTTTAAACCTGACTCCTTTCTTTCTAATTACAAATAACATTACTAAGAATGAACAATCATTTATTGAATCATTACGTATTGTTGCCAGCCAAAAAGTACGCCTCCGATCGGTCCTTTTGAACTGTTCGATATTTACACACATTGTTAATAAAAATGTAACGCTCTGTTGAGCTTCAAAATAAGGTGAGTTTCTAGAATTTAAATATTTTGGTAGTATAGTGTCCCTTTGATCACTTATACCCCTTTTGTTTATTTCGACTACAGGATTGCTAAATGTTGATTCTGTTTTTTCTATATTTTTATCTTTTAACATTTCTTTAATTTCTAATTTGACTTGTTCTTTGTATTTATTGGGGACAGGATAATTTTTAACTTTAAAAGGTTGTTTTTCATCTACTTTTAGCCTGTGTTCATAGCCTTTTGCTAAACCAGGTTTATTATCAAATAACTCTTTATGCTTGCTGACAAGATTGCTCACATGGCTTATGTATTGTTTATCGCAATTTAAATTCGTACCATCCCTATATTGCGTGAAGTCCTCACTTTGACGATGCTTCACAGGATGTGCACACTTATTGTCTAATAAACTACTATCCATTTTATTTGTGAGATTTTGTTCAGCATTATTTATATATAAATTATTAATTAATATCTCATCTTCCTGTGTTTCCTTACACCAGGAGATTATTGAATTTTTAATATGAAATGTTTTGTTTTCCATATTTATTTTTGTACCATGTTGACTTAAAAAGTCTATCCCCAAAATACAATTGCTGTTCAAATTAGGCACTATTATGAATTCTGTTAATAAATCTAAACTACCTATTCTAACATTTATCCAAAAAACTTTATCTACAGTAATGATGCGTTTCTTATTTGCATTTATTAAATTTACTTTTCTTATAGGCATACAATATCCTAATTTTTCTATATCTTTACTTATAATACTACTATCTAATAAAGATAATTGCGCTCCTGTGTCTAATAATGCTTCTATCTCTTCGTTCCCTATTTTTACTGTTATGTGTGGTAATTCCGTCGTGATTTTCTTTAGATCGTCAAAGTTATATACGTTTTGTACCTTCTTTTTCTTTTTGACTGGCCTTTCTAAAAATCCAACGATGTCGCATTTGAGTATGTAGAATTTACCCATTCTTTATTTGTCGATAATTGTCTTGAATCCTTGGGTATTGCACCTTTTGATTCTGTTTTTTTCTTCGTACTTATTTCTTCTTTTTCTTCACTTATTTGAACATTGTTCACTCTTCTTTCCCTCTCAGGGTTTCTTTCTTCCTTCCCATAATTCTGTTCTTTCTTCCTCTCATTTTCATCGTTTCTTGCTTTATTGTATGAATATGGATTGTTCCCATAGCTTGGCTTATTATATGTATATGGGTTGTTTCCATAATTCTTTTTACCCTGATTTTGATTGTACCCATTATTATTGTACTGTTTATCTTGATTGTAACGAGGTGTCTTGTTTATATGTGGATTATTTCCATTGTTGTCGTTATTATTATCATTTCTGGGTGGATCGTTTGTATATTTGATATTTCCATAACTCCTGTTATTTCCCTTTTCATCCACATCGTCTAATCTCTTGACCAGTTCCAGGAGTGCTTCAATGTTATCAATTCCTTGAAGTGCCACCGCCTGTGTAACATTGTGGTCAAAGTGTGCTGCTAGCTGTGAAACAATATCACTTTCTTCAATGGTTGGTTGGATGTATTTAAGAAAAGAATATTTTCTTATGATGTAGTTTTCTCTAGAAGATCCAGCTCTGTATTTGCCAAACACTAAATCGTGTCTAATCTTCCTCTGCTGAGTCTGTCCCCAGTACTGTCTCACAAAACGAATCTCAAATTCTTTGAAATCCACTACTTCATCTATTATCATATCGTACCACTGAAGTGCATAATCCTTCAAACAACCTCTTATGAAATGTAGCCTTGACATCTCATCAGATATTCCCCTCATGTATGTTTTTATCGTTCTCATAAACGCCATTGGATTATCTTTGTAAAATCCTGAGAATTTTGGTATATTCTCTGCGCTACCAGGTATTTGTGTCAAAGATACACTAGGTGTAGTAACCCCATGTACTTTGTTCTCTAACCCTTTTATAGTGTTTTCAAAGTTTAAAGTTTTGTTTTGTAGGGTTAACATTGTGTCCGTACAAACACCATATTTTATTTTACAATCTTCCACTTGGTGTGAAAGTTTTTGTATTTGCTCTTGATATTCTACATTATTCCCTTTTACTTTATTTTCAAGAGAATTTATTTTCTCATCTACCTTATCAAAACTAGCTTGTGTTTTGGCAGATCTTTCGTTGATTTCTTTTATTAAGAATGTGCCTTTACTTTCACATTTCTTTTCGTTAAAGTTTATTTGTTTATTTAGAGTTGAAACTGACTGTTCTAACTTTAATTCTACTTTTGCATTTAATTCTAAAGTTTCTCTTCTTAACTCTGCGAAACCTTCGTCTATTTTTGAGTTTATTTCTATTTTATTTTGTTCTAATTTTTGATTTATACTCAAATTATTTTGTTCTAGTTTTTGATTTATACTTAAATTATTTTCTTCTAGTTTTCGATTTAAATTCTTATCATTTTCTTCTATTCTACTGAATAGTTTATTGAAAAGATTCTCAATTTTTTGTTCACCAGTTATGCTACTGATGCTTTCTGCTTGTACGTTGCTATCAAGTGTTTGATCCTCTGATTCAGGTTTATCTGACTCTGAATCAGAAGATACCGGACGATTGTCCCTGTATTTAGTGAACTGTGAACCTTCACCATCATTCTTATCTTTATCTGCCATTTTTATCTTATTTCTAACTTATAAATTAATAACTAAACTTATCTAATCAAATACTATTCCTCCTTTTTTTTTTTATCCCTTTCTAAACAAGAGAAATTGATAATTCATCAGTAAATGAAAATTGAGGTAATCTGTCTCTAACTTGGACACTGAATAATTATTCTATTTACTAATAAATAAAAAAAATGAAACAAACTTTGTACCCATTATTTGTACAAAATAAATTATTATTTTTTTGTTTAAACATTTAAAAAAAACAAAAATTGCATTGCTTCACAACGTTAAATGTTATGTAGATAATTATTGACAAACGAGAAAATGAATGCAATGCTCCACTATGTTAAGCAACATTAATTATATATATATTTTTTTTTCTTTTAAACAATTATGAAAAATAATGCATTGCCTCTCTATTTTGGGCGTTAAATAAATACATGATTAATAAACAACAAGAAAAGGAATACATTGCCCCACTACGTTGAGCGCCATTTAAATAATGCTGTAACATAAATAAATGTTTATTTATGCTGTAGCATATAAATATGTTTATTCATACTTATTATAAATAATGTTATTGCCACACGTTGGGCATCGCCATTTTAATTAATGCTGTGACATATAAATATTTATTTTAAATAACAATATTGCCATATAGTTTATATGCTGTAACAACATACTTTCGTGTGTATTACCACACGTAGGGTATAGTCTTTTGTACACCTTATACTCTTTAAATTATTCTTTACACACCAAGAACTTATAATTGGTTTTGTGTTTTATCTTATATTGTTTTGTCATGTACCTTATAACTATTGTGGGTCCTGGCAATGTTTGTGGTTCCTTCTTATTTGCTGATGATTTTTCTCTTGTTCATTATAGGGAAAAAGGTAATAGTTTTGTTCAAAGAAAAAAAACTGTATGTCTATTCAACATAATCATGTATTTTTTTTTTTATTTTGTAATTTATGGATTCAAAAATATAGTTTCCTTTATATGCACACCTTTGTGCTCTAAACAAAATACATAATTGAAAAATGCTCATATCATTTATACCTAATGGCGGTTGTAATGTATGTAAATCTTTTGTTTATTTATTTATTCTATCAGACAAAATAAATATTTATCCTGCAAATGAACAAATGTAAATTTTTATTGTACATTTATGAATATACTCATCAACGTTATAATATTTATGGATAGGCTTCAATTAATTGCTTTAGACAACCATTTGCACGTGTTGTATCGAGCTCTTAATCTATGCCTTGTGAAATTCTAATTTATTATTTGCTTAATTTGAAAGAAATTAATGATGTCTAGACAATACGATGAAGAAAATGCTCATTTTCACGTAACATCTCTCCAACTGACCAACACCATTAATCCTGTTTAGTTGTAATTCCAACTATATAAATTTAAAATAAACCTTACAGGATAAATTATTTACTTGTCTATTTTTCGTCCAACAATACATTGATTAATCATTCGCACGTAAAAATCAATGTCTGTCCAACAACTCGTATAATTTCATTTTCAAAAGAAATAATAAACTTGCTTGTTATCAATAAATCTATTTTGAATGTCCATTATGAACGCTTCAAATGAATTCAAATGTATTAAATAAAATAAATTACTGTGACTATATGTGTTAAAGAAATAATGAAAAACTACAATATAACGAAAAAAAAACTATTCTTTAAGAGATCTTCCTTTTGTAAGTGTTTTGAGAAGTTCACCTCTCGGAGGTGTTATCAGAAAGTCCGTCTTGTCGAATCTTGTCTTCCTATTTATAGCGGCAAAAATAAACTATGTTGACCATTGCGCCCTCTAGTCCATGTTTAGGTTGGTACTGGAATACACTTTTCCCGTGAAATCGCTGCCCATATGTTGCCGCCTTGGTTCACGCACACATACACATTTTGTTCTGACAGTTCACAATTCACTTAAACGTCAACATAACCTTCCAATTCAAAGGTCCCCTCTGCTTTGCACATGATTCCCAATGGTAGGTTTATTCTTGTTACTAATACCATCCTTCCTTGTACTCGTCAATGAACCTATTACCTTGTTCATTGTTTGACACATATTTTTCTTTCCATTTATTTATGTTAGTTTTACTTTTCTTTCAGCCGGAGTGCCTTGGCAAAATGGGAAATACGCCGAAGATAACCATTATTCCGCACTGCCTGTCCTTGTAGAACACGTCCGCCTCTAGTCCCTGAAGTATTGTGTTACGAACAAGTCATGAACACAGATACCTTTTATTTACTTATAATGTCAGCTTTTGAATATGTCACTACTGATTGCCTCTATGTTTTACATATTTTTATATCCTTTTTTATTAATCTAGTAGTAAGCTAAGGTAAATTTTATTCTTTAATACTATTTATTTCATAAACTCTCATAAGATTTTCACTGCTTTATGCATGTCGTATTTCATTTCTTTTCATGATTTATAAACCATACTTTTTGTGTATCTTTTCTACAAAAGAAATATATTACTTATATTTATTTTGTCTTTATTTCATATATTTCTTTATTTAATAAATTTTTATTCTACATCTTTTGTTTATATATTTATTTAATAAATTTTTCTTGCATATTTCATCATTTACTGTTATAATAAAAATTTGACTATAAGTATGCAACTTTGTATACCTTCATGTAAGTTTTGTTGCATCGTTTTACTCAATAATATTTAAATAGGACTTTTTATTATTTTTATTTTTATTTCTAAGCTTAAACTAATTCTTAAATCAATCTCTAAAACTATTCTTATTTTACAAATTATGCGAGTTCACGGCAATATGTTTCACCACACTGTGGCTTCATCAAGTGATGAAAATAATATATTTTCACAGTGTGGTGAAACATATTGCTGTGGTATTTTTCTGTATTTTAAAAATATAATTAAAAATAAAAAAATAATGAGAAACTGGATATAACCAGATTTCAATATTATTTATTTTATATATGTAAAAACATTGATAGAACTGGATATAAGTGGTTATTACAGAATAAATGTGAATATAACCAGATACCAGTGGATGTGGTTAACACATTTTTATATATAAAAATACTTCCTTATACTGCGTATAAGAAAGTAAAATTAAACAAATAAAATGCCAAGTTAAGGCGATTCAACGAAGTGTTGACAATTTTACCTGAACAACAATAATTTTAAAGATATTATTTAAACGTTTAATAAATTATTCTTTGGGTAAGTCTTGACTTGACGTGAAAATCTCAGGTTAAGGCGATTCAACGAAGTATTAACAAATTTACCTGAATAACAATAATTTCAAAAGATTATTTGAAATATCTAATAGGTTCTTCATTGTTTAAATCTCGATTTTGACGTGAAAATCTCAGGTCGAGATGATCCAATGGGGATACGTCGGCAAAGAGTAAAGAAAATAATTTTTAATAATTTCCTTTTGAATTATAAGCACACATGAAGAGGTAATTTAGTAGACTTATACAATTTGAAACAGGAAAAGACTTGCAAGGTGCTTGTACTATAACGGAGGAGATAATATACCTTAATGAAACAAAAATATTGTATTATATAGGTGTCAATATTTTTTTATGTTTTGTAAAATCTCCATACTATAAATAAATGTAAGTTGTGCTGACATTCATTATTTACTTATTTATACCCATCCCAAAGGAGAACATTAGGAAAGTAAACATCACAATCACAGCTAGAACTCGCAATAAGGAAAAGCTGTGACATATTTCTTTTTTAAAACAAAGAAATCTACATTTAAGACCCTGAGATTATTAAAGAATATTAATTTATTAATTTGACTATTGGTTATCAACCATAGTACAGCATATCACAGCAATATGTAGTGCCTACATTAAATATTTTTGAAACTAAAATTTGTGTTTTTTACTTATTCATTATTATAATAATATAATGTTGAATTCTATAGTTTTTGATGAAGTCTGCAATTCCGTAAAGTGTATTGTAATATATTATGTTATGACAAGCTTTAATTATTGAAGTTGATTTTGCGTTGAAGGGGTATTTACTTCTGATATAAATGCCCTTCGTACTGACTGTACGGGAACTTAATTTTAAATTTTGTCAAGACCGACATGTTTTATAAATAAAAGCCTTTTGCTAAATTAATTAGTAGTATAATTAATGTGAAGTCGCTACGGGTGGTCTAAATAAAAAAAATAAAACAATAAAATGAAGGTATTCTATTTTGCGTGTGTTTGCTTAAATAGATTTTAGAGCGTTGACAATTGTTTTAAAATTTATTATGTCAAATAAATTACTTGCATATAATGAAATATATGCAATTTGTTTTCAATTAATTGTGCCGTATATTGTATGTTTTTACAGCTTTTGATATAAATTTTATACTATAAATGTCAATGTATGAGAATGATGGTTTTGTAATATATATTTGTATTTTGAAAATTTATATTTGTGATACGTGAAATGTTTTGTTGTAGAAAATTTACAATCAATTTGGAGCAGCAACTATATTAATGAACACCTTTCGTAATAATAGGAATTCAAAGCTATTATTTGGTAATGTTTAAAGAGAAGGCACAAATTCTCTAAGACTGACAGTGATTCACAATAAGTATCTATCGGAACACCACATTCAACATCCAAAAGGTTAAGGAACAAAACCATGTACAAAAACGTAGGAAAAAGCGTATAGTTTTTCAGATTTGAAGTGCATTGGATGAAATATATAAAATCAAAAGTATTAAATAATTTAATATGCAAAAATAATTTCGGTAATTTTAAGATGACAATTTTCCTACTCTTTTTGAATTTTGTACTACATACTTTAAAGTCCTTTACTGTATCAATTTATTTATTGTGAAATTAGGAAATTGTAGAATTCAGCTTTTGTGTTAATGAATCACCAAGACCAGAATCATCTATTAATTAAATGAAAATAAAGAGATAACAGTACGTTTTGTTGTATATATTCTTTTAGAAATACGTTATGTTAAAAGGCACTTGTTTTATGCCATACCAATACTCGCTTTTTTAATCAGTTTACCAAAGTGTATATTATTATAATGCATTTATAATGCAATACTTGTACCTATCAGCTGAATGTAGGTTGTTGCGTTGCGTCTATTGGTTGCCAAGCTTCTTGTAGCCTTATCTGCACCAACCTCCAAATATAATAATAACAAAACAGTTATTGACAAAAGGCGCTACGGCAATGGGCTTTGCTGACGATTTAGCACTCACAGTGTCTCCCGAAGGTAATGTGAACTAAGGTATACGTACAGCAAATGAATTTTTAAGATTTATTGATATGTGGATGCCGCAGAGACATAATTACTGCGCCCAGCAAATCTTTCAAATATCTGGCAATAACAATAGAGGACAACATGACGTTTAGAGAAAAAATGACAGGAGTAACCAAATAGAATGACTGCAATACTGATGAGACTAACGCCTAATGTTGGATGTCCAAGAAGTGGAAGAAGGCAAACGTTTAATGTGGTCTGTATTTAATTATGTTAATTAATCATGCCTATTGTTATAAAGACTTATATTCACCAAATTTCATTAGGTAAAGTTACCACTTCATCTACACGTATATCTTTGGTGGCCTATACCACCACGCGCGATAAGCGCGAAGCTTAGAATGGTTCCTACGCTGGTCGGTGGAGCTGCGGCTGGTTCCACTCAATGACAGGTACTGATAAGGATACGCGGACTCGTGGTGTTGTTTGAGGTTAGTGAATATAAAAACACAACGACTATTTTCTCAGCGTAGAATTATCAGGGTGAGTACTTTCTTTGTTTGTAATGAACTAATAAATCACTAGATACTGTTCCTGCAGTCGGGTTTGCATAAAGAAAAATATTGAAAGGACATACGGCAATTTGTTACAAATAATATTTATTCCTTACGACACACAAATCCACAGATACTTATACAGGGTGAGTCATCTAAGCGGGTAGGCCGATTATGCCTTTATGAGTAAAGATATTTCGAAGCGGTTTTTTCCTTATGATAGCTGTTCATTAGGAGCACATTTTAAAAATATTTTGTATTATACAGAGTGTTCCATAACTTGGTGGCTAACCATAGTTATGGAACACCCTATATATTATTGCATTTTTGAATTCGCCGTATAATTTTTAGTCAAAAAGTTATAAGATACTATAGGCCTAAAATGTAAAGTTTTTGACTTATTCCCATTTCTCTGAAAAATTCAGTGTTTGTATAAAATTATATTTCTCGAAAACGACGTATTAGATGGACAAAATTTTTTGCAGTATTGTTTACAGTAAGAGATCCTAATAGAAGCATGTTTTATTTTTTTACAGTTATTAACTGCATTTGCAGGAAATTGGATTAAAATTAGACGACACGTTTTTGCATAAAAGTCAATTTTTTTTAAATAGAACACCCTGTATATCAGTTCATTTTTCAATTGTTTATTAAATTTCATGTCAGAAACATGTAAGACGTTAATACTTTAAAAGTGACTATTACAGAGTTATTGTCGTTTTTTGATATGCTTTTGTTAGTTTTTGCAAAAAAGTCATTTTTTTCAAATGGAACACCCTGTATATTATTTCATTTTTAAATTTCTTATTAAATTTCACATCAAAAACATGTAAGACGTTAATACTTTAAAAGCGACTATTACTGAGCTATTGTCTCTTTTTGATATAATTTTGTCAGTACTATACTATATTAATCAAACCACAAAACTGACAAACTTATATTAAAAAGAGACAATAGCTCAGTAATAGTCACTTTTAAAGTATTAACGTCTTACATGTTTTTGATGTGAAATCTACTGCGTCAGAGGAAGAGCAGAGAGATGACACCGTTTTTTCAGGTTGAGAGTGCATGACTGTAACCAACTTTGCGACAGTTTTCAGCGAAATACTGAAGTAATTAGCAAAAGAAATAATGAAAAGAAAGGAAATAAGCAAAGAAGAACTAAGAAAACGGAGCTTACCAGTACAAAAATTTCCGAACTCCTAATCCTCGAATACCACAATGGCGAAGATATGTAAAAACGAAGAAAGGTGACGAAGGGTGATGTGAAAAGAGCGAGTTAGGAGGTCACATGTTTTGGTTGCGGCTAACTTCGTAACAATTATTGATAAATCAATATTATTACCCTAGTGTCGGTGATGCAACTTAAGGTTAATGAACATCCACGAAAAATACTAGACCCTGGTGTATGAAGCGACACTTTTTAATATAAATTAAATGTTAATTTTAACACAAAAAAATATTACAATCAACATGTCACTGACAATAAAGCTTAGCTTGATTTAATAAATCGTAATTTATTATATTTTCCTCAAATTTTTTTAAAATTCATTCTTATTATAATAATATAATATAAAATATTTATTATGTTACACAGATTATGTTATCATTACAAGATAATATAAAAGGAATAAACAAAATAAAATATAAAAATATATATTTATATACCAATGCAATTAAACATTCCTATAATTTAAGACATAAATAAAAACACGATCTTTATCAATGTTAAGGAAACTTCCCAGTTTGAAAGTACCGTAAAATAAAAATCAAATATCAGTTCAAATACACATTTATTTAGTTCGGTGTGCGCCGAGAATTTCGGGGCCGCTCTTGCATCGAACATAAGATTACAGCATATATAATGTGCATCGCTCGTGGAGCTAATGGTCCCTACATATGCGCACATGCCACACACTGCCGTCCGTACGCATACATAGGAGGCCTTGCATCGCCTTCGGTGTGCAGTCGTGTAACCCTGCCGGCAGACAATAAATTCGGCTGGTGAGACTGTATACGCCCGAAGCCGGCTCCGCATCAGTATGCTTAATATTTCTATGTAAAAAATACATTAAGTGACAATATTTTAAAAGTTGAAAAATAAAACATACATTACAAAAATATAATAATACATAGAAAATAGAGAAAAACATTCATATATAACGCAAGAAATAATTATATAAAATAAAATAAAAGATGTTAAGTTCTTAACAATCAACATCGATCACATAGCCAATTTTATAATAATAATAATATATACATTTTTATTGGTTCTGGGTTAAAATCGCGTCTTCATTTCTGCTTCTGCTGCCTACAAGCGAGACGACAACCCGGTTTCAACCCAGAAACCAAGAAGGAATCAACGACATCCGTGGAAGCCTACGACTTAAGTAAATACGTATGTAAATAATTATATACTCTATAAATTCATTATTAGTAATTAAAAGAGTGTTTATTATATAATGAAGAGTATGCTAATGTAAATACCGGACTAAAAGGCCCTTAAAAAGGCATACAATTTTGACTAAAAAGTTTTTTTTAATAAAAGTTTGTCAATGATGTTCGGGATTAATAGTTTACTTTAAATAAATTTGTTTAGAAATTTATATTTGCTGAAAATAAAATGTTATTAGTTAGTTAAAAACAAAAATATGCCTTTTAATGCTTTGTTTCTAAAATTTGTTTTCCTTTTTTGGTGCCTTTTAGTCCAGTCTTTATTAATGAGGCATAGTCATACTTTACTTATATATAAGAAAAATACTATTACAAATTCTTGAGTGCGATAAATAATAATGGCATGACATTATTGATATGCAGAGGGTTTTTGTCAAAGCATCGCTCTATTAATTCAATCAAGTGTGCCTGTAGTTACTAACAATCATCATAGAATCAAATTTTCATAAATATATAGTGTTAGCTAAGTCGTTAGTACAAATAGAGAACGTTGTTATTAAAAAAGACTTGCTTAAAAATATTTCGGCGTTGATTATTAAGTAATATTTAATAACAGCTTTTCTAAACTGAAGGATTGCAGTATTTCAGTGAGAACCAATTCAAAGATCATATTAAATTCGAAAACTCGAAATGAAGTGATAATCTCATTTCCTACACGAAGTAAACTTGCATATCGAAAGCGGATTACGAGGTAAGCAAATGTTATTAAAAGACGGAGAAATTCAAGACGCAGCTAGGTAAGTTTTTCGAAAATTGTGGCTATATTAAAGGATCTAATTGAAGTGGAAAATGAGGAAATTAAAATAGTAAAGAAATTCCTTAAGAAAAACCCCAAAAATGTAAAATTGTGTTTAACGCGATGTTTAATCCGAGCGGAAAGTAATATTGATCTTTTAAGGTATATATGATCAATAGGGAGCGGGCACGAAAGGTTGATACTCATGCCCCATGGGCGCAATGTTGAAATGTTGTATTAATGGACAAATACAGTGCACTGTATTTGTCCACCATGTCACGTGGCTTGTGTTTGTTGATATTTTACGTTTGAATTTTATCTAAATTTTATCTATCATCATCTTATTTTAACATGAAAACTACCCATCGAATATTTTTGAAAGATACTATAAAACCAGTATTTGTATCTGCATACATCTACTTATGACACGAGATACTTTGAAAAATCATTTGACTATTCTAGGTTGATGATGACATAATGTCGAAACTAGTCCCTTAGAGTATATTAGAAACTATTGTAAAGAATAAAGAGGATCCATCATTATTTTTGTGTTTTTGAAACGGTATTAAACAGGAACTATTACAAAAATTACGAAGTACTTAATTAACAGTCAAAACAATGAAAAAAATGAGGTGTGGCCACTACACGACTTTCTTATACGTATGAAAGTGTTGCTTCCGGTCCGAATTTTGAAATTTCATTTATACAAAAAATATTCTAAATCCAACTCTAAATACTTTTGTACTCTTCATAAATGTATATAGAATGCATAATTTACGACATATTTGCAAAAAATCGTTATTCGGTAAGAGTAAAAGTGATACTTCCGGTCCGAATTTTGAAATTTTTTTTACATAAAAGATATTGGAAATTAACTTCTAAATACTTATATATTCTTCATAAATTAGGCTAAACTTAGTAATTGACGAAATATTTGCAAATTTCGATTTTTTCACTGAAGTAAACTACTACTTCCGGTCTACCGATTTTGCTCAAAATCTAATCAGTTCTCAAGAGGGAGATTATATTCGTAAATACAAAATTTGGAATTGATATCTCCAGCGGTTTGACCGCTATCGTGGTCACACACACACACAGACAGACACACAGACACACAGACACACAGACATTTTTTTAAAAACCACTTTTTTGGTATCAGGGGACTTCAAAACGTGGACATCTGCAAAAATCTCGAGGTCGAAAATTTTCATCATCACAATACTTCCTTATACTACGTATAAGAAAGTAAAAAATGAGGTGTGGCCACCACACGACTTTCTTATACGTATGAGCGTTTCAAACTATACAATTTTAAAAATTTTTTTATACAAAACTTATTCAAAATCCTATTCTAGGCACTTTCATTCGCTTAATAAATTGCTATAGAATGCATACTTTGCAAGATATTATCAAAAAAGTGCTCCTCGCTAAGAGTAAAAGTGCTACTTCCGGTCCGAATTTTGAAATTTGATATATACAAAAAATATTGCAAATCCAGTTCTAAATGCTTTTGTACTCTTGATAAATATATATAGAATGCATAACTTACGACATATTTGCAAAAAATCGCTATTCGATAAGAGTAAAAGTGGTACTTCCGGTCTGAATTTTGAAATTTTTTTTATACAAAAGATATTGAAAATTATGTTTTAAATACTTTTATACTCGTAACGGACTTGTCTAAAAAGCATGACTTGCGAAATATTCGCAAAAAACTGATTTTCGATAAGAGTAAAAGACCTACTTCCGGTAGGAATTTCGAAAAACTTTCTAAATAAAATTATTTTCAATTTCAATTCTAAGTATATATGAATTCTTTATAAATTTGTTTAAACTTAGTAGTTGACGAAATATTCGCAAAATTCGATTTTTTCGCTGAAGTAAACTGCTACTTCCGGTCTACCGATTTTACTGAAAAACTAATCACATCTCAAGAGGGAGATTATACACGTAAATACAAAATTTGGAATTGATATCTACAGCGGTTTGGCCGCTATCGTGGTCACAGACAGACAGACAGACACACAGACACACAGACACACAGACACACACACACACAGACATTTTTTTAAAAACCACTTTTTTGGTATCAGGGGACCTCAAAACGTGGACATCTGCAAAAATCTCGAGTTCGAAAATTTTCATCATCACAATACTTCCTTATACTACGTATAAGAAAGTAAAAATGAGGTGTGGCCACCACACGACTTTTTTATACGTATGAGCGTTTCAAACTGTACAATTTTAAGAATTTTTTTAATACAAAACTTATTCAAAATCCTATTCTTAGTACTTTCATTGTCTTAATAAATAACTATAGAATGCATACTTTGCAAGATATTATCAAAAAATGAGGTGTGGCCACCACACGACTTTCTTATACGTATGAGCGTTTGAAACTATACAATTTTAAGATTTTTTTTATACAAAACTTATTCAAAATCCTATTCTAAGTACATTCGTTCTCTTAATAAATCGCTATAGAATGCATATTTTGCAAGATATTATCAAAAAAGTGCTACTCGCTAAGAGTAAAAGTGCTACTTCCGGTCCGAATTTCGAAATTTCATATATACAAAAATATTGAAAATCCAGTTCTAAATACTTTTGTACTCTTGATAAATATATATAGAATGCATAATTTACGACATATTTGCAAAAAATCGCTATTCGATAAGAGTAAAAGTGGTACTTCCGGTCTGAATTTTTAAATTTTTTTTATACAAAAGATATTGAAAATTATGTTCTTAGTACTTTTATACTCGAAACATACTTCTCTAAAAAGCATGACTTGCGAGTTATTCGCAAAAAACTGATTTTCGATAAGAGTAAAAGACCTACTTCCGGTAGGAATTTCGAAAAACTTTTTAAATAAAATTATTCTCAATTTTAATTTTAAGTATATATGAATTCTTTATAAATTTGTTTAAACTTAGTAGTTGACGAAATATTCGCAAAATTCGATTTTTTCGCTGAAGTAAACAGCTACTTCCGGTCTACCGATTTTACTGAAAAACTAATCAGATCTCAAGAGGGTGATTATACACGTAAATACAAAATTTGGAATTGATATCTACAGCGGTTTGGCCGCTATCGTGGTCACAGACAGACACACAGACAGACACACAGACAGACAGACACACACACACAGACATTTTTTTAAAAACCACTTTTTTGGTATCAGGGGACCTCATAACGTGGATATCTGCAAAAATCTCGAGGTCGAAAATTTTCATCATCACAATACTTCCTTATACTACGTATAAGAAAGTAAAAGTGCTCCTCGCTAAGAGTAAAAGTGCTATTTCCGGTCCGAATTTTGAAATTTCGTATATACAAAAAATATTGCAAATCCAGTTTTAAATACTTTTGTACTCTTGATAAATATATATAGAATGCATAACTTACGACATATTTGCAGAAAATCGCTATTCGATAAGAGTAAAAGTGGTACTTCCGGTCTGAATTTTGAAATTCTTTTTATACAAAAGATATTGAAAATTATGTTTTAAATACTTTTATACTCGTAATGTACTTGTCTAAAAAGCATGACATGCGAAATATTCGCAAAAAACTGATTTTCGATAAGAGTAAAAGACCTACTTCCGGTAGGAATTTCGAAAAACTTTTTAAATAAAATTATTCTCAATTTTAATTATAAGTATATATGATTTCTTTATAAATTTGTTTAAACTTAGTAGTTGACGAAATATTGGCAAAATTCGATTTCGTCGCTGAAGTAAACTGCTACTTCCGGTCTACCGATTTTACTGAAAAACTAATCAGATCTCAAGAGGCAGGTTACACACGTAAATACAAAATTTGGAATTGATATCTACACCGGTTTGGCCGCTATCGTGGTCACACACTCACACACACAGGCACACACACAGACAGACACACAGACATTTTTTAAAAACCACTTTTTCAGTATCAGGGGACTTCAAAACGTGGACATCTGCAAAAATCTCGAGGTCGAAAATTTTCATTATCACAATACTTCCTATACTTCCACAATACTTCCTATAGTACGTATAAGAAAGTAAAATGAAACTAAGGTAAGTATGAATAGGTTATCTACATACAGGGTGTCCCACCGGGAACCAAATCGATCTATATATGGAAAACCACACATAGGAAAATTTCGATATTTTCATTATTAACGAGAGGTTTATTTCTTTGCACCATTGCTTTGACGGATCCAAAGTTCTTGAAATTTTCTATAATTTGTTTAACGGTACATTGTGATGGCTTCTGTTTTTGCGGATATCGAATAGAAAATGTGTCACATGTTCTTGATATAACTTTGTTACATTCTCCATAAATAATAATTAGGTTTAAATAATCTTCGTTTGTGTAATTTAAGCGCCCTGGTATAATAATTAATAATACTTCTCAAATAATGACAGCGTCATACATTTCTTTAGCATTTGATTGTCAATGCCGCCAAAGCCAACTAAGAGAAACTGAATTTAAAATTCACGCAGCAAAATTTCCGAATAGAAATATTAAATTGGCAATATTTCGAAAACTAAAAATTTTTTGCATAGATAACCTTACACAAACTTACACTATTTTTTAATGCTAAATTAAATAAAATTATAAAAATTGGGGGTTTCCATTTGAAAAAATTGATTTTTGGCATTTTTTTCAATTTCATTTTTAATCATATTTTTTAAACACCCTGTACTAAAAGTTTTCAAAATATTATAAAAAAACTATTTCAGTAGGTCTTTCTCAACAAGGACTCTAGTCCAAATTGAATAATAAGGGCTTCCTTATGGGAAAAAATATTAATTATTTTAGATGCTGCAAACGTCATTTTTCACGTAAAAAATTAAATAAGTCAAAAACAGTTAGACTTAGGTATAGGACGTGATACATAAAATTAGCCTAGAATCTTGTGTAGATTCCAAAAATGCAATAATACACAGGGTGTTCCATTTGAAATAAGAAAGTTGACATCTACTTCCTGTATAACCGGAAGTGCCGCCATCTTGAAAATATTTTAGCCGAGTTGCCCCCATCGACTTTCGCACGCCCCCAAATTTTAAAAATTTTCCTATGTGTGGTTTTCCATATATAGATCGATTTGGTTCCCGGTGGGACACCCTGTATATAACTCTATTTATAATGCGAAATATAAGGTAAATATAATAAATTTTAAAAACACCGTCCTCGATTATTTGATCGCTTCAGAATCTTTGATTTAACCATTGATAGACATGTTTACTATACACTGTTACATAAATGTTAAATGAAAGATAAACAGAAAAACAGTATTAATAACAACATAATACACGTTAAAATGTTTTATTTTTTAGTATCAAATGATTGTATAGTCATAATTCTAGATATCTTTTTTTTATTAAGTTAGATGTACTCAATAAATTATTTGTGCTACTGTTGATAAGAATAAGAAATCGATGGAATTATAAGTATTACGTTTGTTGGAATCAACTTTTTAGAAGAAGATTTTAGGTAGCTCCTACCATAAAATCTTCTAAAAAGTTATTCTAACAAACTTAATAAATACAATTCCATCAGTTTACGTAGCATCTTCAACTAGATATTTCAATCTTTAACTGTTCTGAACTTAAGAGACACCGGGATATAATAAATCTGAATTTCAGCATGTTTGTAGAACAGAGAGTCCATCTGAAAATGTATATTATGAACGTTGAAGAATACACAATCGATACCTTAACAAATTGTCAAGATTATCTATCTATACTTGCCTTGCTTTATATTTTCAATTTATTCCCTCAAAATTAGTGACCTATTTACACATAGGAACACTGAAATATCTTTCTTAATGCATCAGAAAGAAACCATTATCATCTGGTTTTTCTTATATAAAAATATATTCGAATTATTCTTGTATATAATATTGTTCACTCTTGGAAACGTGATAACAAATTGTATAAATCTATAAGCAAATATAAAAGAATCTCCTTTTCTTTTGATAAAAGTTTGTGGGGATGAAAGTTTGCAAGGATTTTGAGAATAATACACAAGTGCGTGTTTCCGAAGACGAAAGGATATAAAAATAAAATACGTACTCCACATATCTAAAATCATTTATTTAAATGGAACTCCGGCAGGATTCTATTTTGTTATTAGAAAAACACAAGTGTTAATCCTAAATGAAATATCTTTTTTTATTCGCATTAACAATACAAGAATTGTTAATTACAACTATTTTTTTTTTGCGCACTGCTTTAATGTTTCTTAAACTTTCCTTTTTTCCATTCTCTTCTTTCTTTCTGTAAGATCTATATAAATGTATACAGGGTTATTCACGCTATACGGCACGGAATATTGTGGCCAAAATACGTGACTTTCAAAAAGTTTCACTTTTGGGATATATGGGGGTCTATTATAGTTACTTTTTAAAATTATTTTCATATTATACAGGGTGTTCCAAGAGCCCTAAAAGTATCAAAGTTGTGTTTTTTTAAATGGAACCCCCTGTATATTATTGTATTTTCGGATTCTCCGATCAAAATAAGTGTCTGTTTTAATAAGGTTTACAATACCTAAACCTTAAGGTTTTTTAAATAATTTGAATTTTGCCAAAATCTAACCTAATTTTCATGTTTCAAATACTTAAGAAGTATTTAAGTTATGTAAGCGAAATTTACAGCGAAGTGTAACAATATATCATATTTTATATCCCAATCATAATAAACTTGCCATCTTATACAGGCTGTCCAAAAATTAAAACTAATCAAATAAGAACTTTAAGTGGCTATAACTTGATTAATTTAAATAGAACGCCATATTTTTTAACTTACCAGGAAATGTACTTTTTAATTACCTATCGAATGGTATTAGGGTGTTCTATAGCTAAGTCTTCGCGTTTTTACAGAATACGCCAAAAAATCGTTTTTTGCACCATTTGGTGTTTTTTAAATAAAAGTTCTAATGTATCTAGTTGCCTATGGTATTTAGAAATGTCACATAAATTCATTTAGTCTGTCAGTTTAGTCTGCAAAGTCTGTTTTTGCTATAGTGGTATTATTTTTTGTAATTGTGGAAGTTTAGATCGTTATTATTTGAATATTGTTGTGGTGTTGCTTAGTCAAAATGAAGATTTACCCAAAAGAAGAGCGTATTGATATGATTTTTATCCTAGGAGAATGTCATCAAAATTGTTTATTGGCTTCTCGAGTTTATGCTCAAAGTTTTCCGGAAAGAAATCATCCTAAGCCAGCCGTTTTTGAGAGATTATTAAACCAGTTTCAGGAAAGTGGAAGTGTCAGTTATAAAAAACCCATTACAAGAAAACCTGTCACTGAAGATGAAGAAAATGTTTTTACGGTAGTTGGTTCAGTTATCGAAAATCCCAATGTTAGTCAAAATCAGATATCCGAAAATACTAACATTAGTCAAGCAAGTATTTCAAGAATTCTTAAAAAACACAGATTTCATCCTTATAAAATCCAGCTCTGCCAAGAACTTTATGGAAATGATTTTGACAACCGAACTGAATTTTGCATGTGGGTGTTAGATAAAGTGGCAGAAAATAAAAACTTTTTTGAAAATGTGTTATTTAGTGATGAATGTATTTTTCATAACAATGGTCTCGTGAATAGACACAACTTCCATTATTATTCTGATTCGAATCCGCATGAATACAGAGTCATGAGAAATCAGAATAGGTGGTCCGTTAATGTGTGGGGTGGAATACTGGGCCAATATTTAATTGGACCCTATTTTTTTGAAGGACCTTTAAATGGTATGATGTTTCTCGATTTTCTTTTACACCAACTTCCAGTATTATTAGAAGAAGTCCCTTTAAACATCAGAACAACCATGTGGCTTCAACTGGATGGAGCTCCACCTCATTATCATCGCGAGATTCGGCAATTTTTAAATGCCAACTTTCAAAACAGGTGGATTGGAAGAAATGGATTTCAAAATTGGCCCCCCAGATCCCCGGACTTAACTCCACCAGATTTCTTTTTATGGGGATACATAAAAGGAATTGTCTACAATACGCCTCCGACAACACCACACGATATAAAAATACGCATAAGAGACGCTTTTGAAACTGTAACCCCGCAAATGTTGTCCAGAGTTAGCAGTGGTTTTGAAAAAAGAATATGCAAGTGTCTGGAAATGGACGGTCGACATTTCGAACATCTGTTATAAATATTTTGCTTCTGTTTTATGTTATCGTTGATATGTTATTACCATTATTGCTGTTATAGCCTGTTAGATTATAAATAACGTTCCAAGTTTCTGAACATTTGTAACGATATTCGTCATTATTATTCTTATAATTGTAAATTATCTGACATTTCTAAATACCATAGGCAACTAGATACATTAGAACTTTTATTTAAAAAACACCAAATGGTACAAAAAACGATTATTTGGCGTATTCTGTAAAAACGCGAAGACTTAGCTATAGAACACCCTAATACCATTCGATAGGTAATTAAAAAGTACATTTCCTGGTAAGTTAAAAAATATGGCGTTCTATTTAAATTAATCAAGTTATAGCCACTTAAAGTTCTTATTTGATTAGTTTTAATTTTTGGACACCCTGTATAAGATGGCAAGTTTATTATGATTGGAATATAAAATATGATATATTGTTACACTTCGCTGTAAATTTCGCTTACATAACTTAAATACTTCTTAAGTATTTGAAACATGAAAATTAGGTTAGATTTTGGCAAAATTCAAATTATTTAAAAAACCTTAAGGTTTAGGTATTGTAAACCTTATTAAAACAGACACTTATTTTGATCGGAGAATCCGAAAATACAATAATATACAGGGGGTTCCATTTAAAAAAACACAACTTTGATACTTTTAGGGCTTATGGGACACCCTGTATAATATAAAAATAATTTTAAAAAGTAACCATACTAGACCCCCATATATCCCAAAAGTGAAACTTTTTGAAAGTCACGTATTTTGGCCACAATATTCCGTGCCGTATAGCGTGAATAACCCTGTATAATAACTTGCGTTATGAAGGCATTATATATACCAACATTTTATTGTTTATTTAAACACTTCAGGATCAAGGAAGTATTGTGATGATGAAAACTTTCGACCTCGAGATTTTTGCAGATATCCACGTTTTCAAGTCCCCTAATACCGAAAAAGTGGTTTTTAAAACATGTCTGTCTGTGTGTCTGTGTGTCTGTCTGTCTGTGTCTGTGTGTCTGTGTGTGACCACGATAGCGGTCAAACAGCTGTAGATATCAATTCCAAATTTTGTATTTACGTGTATAATCCCCCTTTTGAGATCTGATTAGTTTTTCAGTAAAATCGGTAGACCGGAAGTAGCAGTTTATTTCAGTGAAAAATTCGAATTTTGCCAATATTTCGTCAATTACTAAGTTTAAACAAATTTATAAAAAATTGAAATGTACTCAGAATTAAATTTGAGACAAATTATCTTAAAAAAGTTGAGAATAATTTTATTTAAAAAGTTTTTCGAAATTCCTACCGGAAGTAGGTCTTTTACTCTTATCGAAAATCAGTTTTTTGCAAATATCTCCCAAGTCATGCTTTCTAGGCAGGTACATTACGAGTATAAAAGTATTTAAATTATAATTTTAAATATCTTTTGTATAAAAAAGATTTCAAAATTCGGACCGGAAGTAGGTACCACTTTTACTCTTACCGAATAGCGATTTTTTGCGGATATGTCGTAAATTATGCATTCTATATATATTTATTAAGAGTACAAAAGTATTTAGAGTTGAATTTGCAATATTTTTTGTATACCTACATGAAACTTCAAAATTCGGACCGGAAGTGGCACTTTTACACTTAACGAGTAGCACTTTTTTTCGAATATCTTGCAAAGTATGCATTCTAAGAGAATGAAAGTATTTAGAATAGGATTTTGAATAAGTTTTGTATAAAAAAATTCTTAAAATTGTATAGTTTGAAACGCTCATACATATAAGAAAGTCGTGTGGTGGCCACACCTCATTTTTTGTTTTTAATATAGGTCTCGACCCCTTTCATAATGTTCTCTCCGGTTTTATCTGTCGAAGTTTTTCGTATCGCCTTTCCTAGGTAGTTAAATACGGACACTGATTTAAATTCATAATTTTGCGTTGGCGAGTAGAAGCACAGTATTGGTTCTCAAAAAAATTTCTGTAATCTCTGAGGATTACATGTATTTCTAAGGTCATCATAACTTTGTTTTATATTGTTGAAATTGATTCTGCTAACCTCAAAATATCGATCCTTAAGTAACGCCATGTAATAATATAATAATAAACCCAAAAAAATTATTCTCAATTTTAATTGAAATTTACTTTAAAATAACACTTTAAACATTAACTTTACAAAGTTGTTGGGTAGTTTCAAGGTTAACAATTTTACTTTAATTTCTAATTATTTCTAACAATTCAGAAGGTAAAACTAATTGGGGTTTAATTATGTTGTAAAGTGTTTGTTTGGATTTTCTAGATGACAGCCACTCTAGCATATAACATTTGCACCTTATTTAAGTCTATCGTGTGGACACATTTCTTCTACAGCATCGGAAACTAAATAATCTTGTTAGGATATAATAAAACCATAAGTTTGTTGTACAGTATATACTTAAATATTACAATAAACTGATATACATGCATGTACACTTATAAAAGAAATATAGAGTATTTCCAAATAACAAAATGTAATATTCTCTAATCTCATTCTTTCTTTGTATTTCGGTACATATTTGATGTACTTTTTCCACTTTGGCACTATTACAATTTGCTAATTTTGTTACTTGCACACACTCATTGGTGCTGTGCTGCCTATACCAAATCTATTGTATTTCTATGGACAAATTTCAAGCCAGAGCAAGATTTGCTTCAACACTTATCATTTCCTTGTTGACATTTTTCAACTTGATGATACTCGATGATAATTAATTAAAGCATTTTAATAGTTACTATAAAATTGTACTAAATGAACCCTCAAATACTTTAGAGCTCACATATGTATTCAGACTTATTGTTAATAATATAATAACGTCTATCAATGCTGCTTTACTTCAGCCCGGCAATGTTTCCATTGGAATTTTAAAAATATTCTATTTGCACATTAACAAATATTTAAATGTTTCTAATTTTAACCTAAAAAGAAATATATGGCTATTTATCAAAAAAATGGTACCTTGAAAATTAGTTGCGTTTTAGCAGAGATTATTTTGGTAATGACCACAAGAACCGCGCTTTCTCCGTGGAAAAACTACATAATGGTGTACGGCGTAACTTCCAGAATATGTTATAGTAAATAACGAAACGGCTGAATGTTTGTAGTATTTGAATAAATTAAATTGAAAAAAGTAGACAAAATAAATGTGAAACCAGCCAAATGTCAATAATAGTAATAAGTTAAGTGTTAACGCTCGATATAATCTCAAGGTTATTGCATATTTCTAGCACTTGATGCGTGGCGATTACCAAGTAGTTTATAATGCCTTGGATAGATGGCGCCAGGTAGAGACCGATATTTTTTAGGTTACAGAATCAGAAAGATCCTGTTGTGTGACGGCTTTATTATCGCGCAGCCATAGCGTGACCCATTTGGCCATTCAAAAATAAATAATATTCGAATTCTTAATTGAGGAAATAAATGCCAGTAACCAGTAGTTATACAAAAATAACGAATAGCTAAAATAGCTAAAAATTGACAAATAAACATGAATTCCGTAACGGAAGGCACTTAATTATATTCGCAAGCTTTTGTAACCAGCATTTAATAAAATAGTGTTTGGAGTCTTCACAGGTGGACTGATTAATTTTCTATTCAATTTTTCTCATATTTTATTGTGCATTCATATTTGCTTTATTCAAAAAGATATTCGTTAGTGAAGTTGTGCACTTTTATTTCATTATCTACTGACGCTTTTGTGATACATTATTGATTTTGTGATCATGAAATATTGTGGATATATCGTATTTTGCTCCTATACTGTGTAGCGCATCAATTCAGTAAAATAGATGGTTGAGCATCAGATGTACAAAGAAAATTAAGATTAAAAATGCCATCTAAATGATTCTTATCTGTTTCTGGTCGTCTACTAATGTAAATGACTACAGACTCCATTTTCTTATCTAATTCATCTTTAAGTGTTTGGGTTCATTTATATTTATTTGAATAGAATAAATTAGAAGTTGCTTAGTCTGAAGTTTAACGTATAAAGTTTACATAAACACAAAAATACAGTATTATGGTTTATAACACATTGAAAAAATACTATTTCATACAGCTCCGAATATGATACCAATAAGTTATCAAGAGTGAAGTATAGTTAGCTTTGATTCGGTACGTTAGTAACACAGGGCATGAGAACCAATAGTTTGATTGTAAAGACATAAATTTAATATTGATTTCGACAAATTATCAGAATAAAATATAAATAAATATAGTTTGAGTAGAATACTATAATTACATAATTGTAGTATTGACATATTTTTAAAAGATAGAAGATGTATGTAAATTGTCGAGTAATTAAGAATAGAATACTTTGAAGGTAAATATTCAAAGTAGTATTAATTTTTGGTAAATTCATTTTATTTTTAAAAAATAAGAAAGTACACCTGTTGATTTGATGTATAGTCGCGGCAAAAAGTTTTTTCGGGTCGAAAAAATATTCATTTAAATAATATTACAAAATTTAAACACCCCTAGTAATTGCGCTGTAAATACCAAGGTAAATACATATTAGGCAAACATGCCCCAGGTAAAAAAGTCTTAGAAGGCAGATATAGTCATATAATCAAGAATTTTGAATTAAATTATAATGAAAAACCCATAATTTTTTTGTATTTATTTTAAAATAAATAGAATGCCTATTACAGAAAAAAAATAATGATATACATACTCCTAAACATTCTATAAAACCCAGATCTTAATAAAGCCTTCGTTCTCGCCCTTGAAAAATAAAATAAATTCGGAAAGCCCAAAACATTTGTAGAACAGCAAAAAGATTTCTTTGTAATGTTGACACATCAATGTTATCGTGCGATAAATCATAAATGAAAAATATTTAAAATATATTTACTTCTATATGCCACATGTATTTTCTTTTAAAAAGCAGTTAAGTATATTTACTCAAACTTAGGTATTATAAAAATTGAATATAATCCCTCTTTATTTCCTGTTAGAATTTATTAGAGTGGACCAGATACATCTTCCATATAGTTGGTCTTACGACCCGACAAAACTTTTTACCGCGAGTATACCTATCCTTAATTTTTAGCTCAAACACTTTATAATGATGAAGCAGCTTGAATTACTCAGTATGGGTGAAGCTAAATTAGCTTTTTAAATAGAAATTATGTAGTTTACAGAGAGAATTTGCAAACTGTTTGTAAATGTTTTGTAACAATTGACTGATTCTTCTTTTTTTTTTTGGAAAAACTTCCGATTTTGCCCTAACATATTGAATTTCTTCAATATTTTATTTGAGCCAACTGTTTACGATAGCGACGTTATGGAAAAACACAAGAATAGTTGTTTCATGCAGAGAGTAAACTTGCGTCTACTATCTTTGCTAAGTCTAAGTTGATAGTCTGCATATTACATCTTCTAAAGAAGTACGTGGGGGACTAGTGTTGAAACAATATCATTTAATTTTTATTTAATTATTTGTATTTTGCAGATTGTTTAGCTACCCGAACTTCTCTACGTACTTGCATGCTCATAGCAAGGAAAATTAATATGAGCGAGAATTCAAATAAGATACCGTTAATGTAAAACTAGCAGACTGTGGTTATAATACAAACTGAACTAGTTTCAATTTCAGATAGAAGATATGATTAGATATTTCCATATATTGAAATTCGAAATTAATTATTTGACCTCTAAGACCGAGGCAACTCTTCACGGGTACATGGATATTCAAATAGATTCCGCCAATTTAGATACAAGTTGATGAACGAGCACGCCCGTATTTAGAAAGCGAATTATTAAACATGGTTTGTTATCGTCGAACTAATATGTGCAACATGACGAAGTATTTCGCCCAATAATAACAGTAAACACATCTGTAATCGAATTTCTTCCGATGCAACATGCAAATTACAAATTCAATTAGTAAACGTGAGAGGCTTGCGCTATCTAACGAACCTCAGAACTGTTTATTGGACAGAGAAATTGTGGATACTATATGTGTCACTTATGGTGCAATAGATCAGGGCATTGTTTGAATGGAGTAAATAGGTGAACTTGGAAATAAAATATTCTTTTAAGCCTTTATGACTAACGATGGAAAATTTAAATATGTAGGGGAAATGTGGGTAAAATGGGATGCTTAACGCTTGAACATTTTTATAGAAGTATCCATATCCTCGACAGCATATACAATTTTTTTATGATTTGTCCGTACATTTCTTTGTCGAGAGGTACATAAAAAATTAAAGTTTAATATACATTTTGCATTATATAAATATTTTTTAAGGTATCTGTTAATTTCCCATTTTACCCATATATGTTGGTAAAATGGGATAGTGTATTATTCTAAAAGGGGATAGGGCATATATGTATGTGTAATATAGGAATAACAAATTTTCAAACGTTTTTTAATTGCAAACTCAAAGACACCTACATTTGTCGCATGTGAAGTCTTCTTCATCACTCTCGACCCCAGCACAGGCATCGTGGATCCACTTCTGGCATAATGAACAGCAAGTCCACCCCTTTCCGCTTTTACTTTTTGAATAAAAACTTTCACAGTAAAAACATGTAGGGTCGTCTTCGTCAGAGCTGCTCCTATCCTCGTTTTCAGTCGGACATAATATTTTACGCTTGGCTTCTAGCTTCTTGCTAATGGGTGCTTTTCTTTTATTCTTCTGTTAACACCCCTTGCTTTCCTTTTTCTTTTTACATTCCTTATTTTCTTTTTCCGTTTTCGCATTTAAAGAAGAGAGTGAAAGAAATTGCTGAATTGACTCCTCATCATTTTTCACAGACAAATGAGGTGGTGGAGTTTGGTGAATTGGTGCGTTTAAAAGGCTATGTCTGCCTTTACCTTTAATTTCTGGCATATCAGTAGGAGTAGCGGCAGCGAACATCTCTCTGTGAATACATGACGATTCAAGGGATAAAGACCAGTTTTTTCAAAACCGTGTATTGCATTCAATGGAGTTGCCGCTCTTAAGTATGCTTTGCCGAATAAATTAGCAACCTGGTAAATTATCACTACTTGTCCAAGATTATTCCTCAGAAATGTTTCCACTTGATCACTATAAAACGTTGATAAAGGGGTCATAAATGAGACATCGAGGGGTTGCATCCGATGGCTGCAATGAGGAGTCAAACATATCAGAGTTACTCCATGGCTCCTGGCTTTATATATCACTGCGATGTTTTGTGTATGGGTATTGTGGCCCTTCATTACCAATAAAACTGGATTTTCTTTTGTAGTTCTAGTAAATGTTAAAAAGTGATCGAACCACTTTTCGGAAAGGTTCATTTGCATCCATCCTGTTCGATGATAAGCCGCTATTGTTTCAGGTGGAGCACCATTAAGAAATAGCGCCTTCATGCACACTCGTGGGAATATAAGCATGGGTGGAACGTATGTCCCTGCAGCGTTCATGCGTATTACCGGAGTGACTAAAGTTCCACATTCGGCTGATGTTAGGGTGCCAACTTGTTTCCTTCCTTGCATTGCAAATACTTTTGAAAGACGTCCTTGAACCGTAGTTAATCCCGTCTCATCAACGTTAAACACTCGTGATGCAGAAAATTTCTGTTGCTCTTGAATAGGCTCCAATATATTAAAGAAGTTTTTCACATTCACTTGATTGAAGATTCTTGCACGAGATGCCGAAGTAGCTTCTGGAGCCCTGATGGAGAGCTTGTTTCGGCTTAAAAATGAGTGCAGCCATGTCCAACCAGCCATTTCTTTATTCGTGCGAAAGTAATGCTTCAGGTTATTCCTTTCGGCTACTTGATAAGCAAGGCGACGAACTGCCCTAGTTGTCAACCCGAAGAGCATTCACTCCATATTTTTAATATAATCCACCAGTTGTAGTTCTAATTTTAGAGGAAATGTTAAATTCCTGCTTCCCAAGCCTGTTTCTGTTCCGGTTTTGCATTTATTTTGTCCTTTAATTCGCCGCTCTAGAGTGCTTTTGGGCATCGAACACATTTTCGCTGCTTTTAAGTAACCACATTGGCCAGTAGAAACTGCCTCAATTGCTTTAGACATAGCTTCTTCTTTCCATGACAGGCGGTTGGTCGTTCGAGAATATTTTCCGGGCATTTTTCTGAAATGAACAGTTGAATTTGGAAGGTACGAAGTAAAACGATCTGATTTTTTCATTAGGGTAAAACGGGATACTACTATCTCATTTTAACCCCATGCATGCCGGCCAATTTGATCCACGAAAAAATTTTATCCTCACATGCAATCGCAAATTGATCATAATGAAAATGTTTGTTTAGATATCTATTAATCGTAAAAAATTATAAACCCCAGCCTGCTAAGATTTATGAGTACAATCCATACGTTTTTAGGAGGCTGTTTTTCTAATAGAAGTGTGAAAAACTGAAAAACTTTTTTTAACTATCACTCGCACGAATCACACCTTCTCGCCATTGGTATACGTGACTTTGTAATTCTTTTAGACGTGCAGGCGCTGGATAGCGATACGTATTTTACACAAAAACAACGGTATCCCGTATTATCAAGTATCCCGTTTTACCCACATTTCCCCTACATATACTAATTCACGCAGTTTTTAATACTCGATTTCAAGTTATATTGTCAATACATTAGTAGCCGACCATTATCATCTACTGCAAATAAATAAAATACATCCGAAACGGCAGTACTTTAAATACAGAAAACAGGAGCTATCTCTGTTTTTTATTCCATCATTCCTTATTTAGTTTTCACAATTAAATTCTACAATCAATTGTTAGTTTAGAACATCCCATTGAACATAGGTATATTAACGTGATAAAATTGCGGAAGTTATTTAAAAATTTTGTAACTCCTTAAGCATTAAAAATAAGTAGATGATCTTTTTTATTTAATCCTAAATATACTAGTATTTTACACTATTATAGATATTTTTGTTATTTCCATGCGCCCACGGAGTTTTCTATGTTGACAAATAAACAAAAGACCTCTACTATTTCTATAGCCATAAAACAATCTAAAATTTTAAATAAAAGCACAAAGACAGTGTGAACATCTGTTATTTTTGAAGGTGACAGATTACCAAGTTTTATATTTATAATATCCGGCAAAATAGAATATATCGAAATGAATGTGTTACGTGAATCACCATGTACAGATACTCAAAAATTTTGGGAAAACAATAATGAATAAAAAGTGAAATATTAAAATATAGGTAGGTACTTTCAAAACTAAACATAGAAAGACAATATCAATTTTATTTACTATGTAATTTGGATAAATTGTGAAATAGATATTAATTAAATATTTTGAGTTTGGATTCTATTAGAAAATGAACAGACGTCACCGTTGTTTTATAATAGGTATTACTAGGTATAAAGCTAAAAGTTTAATTTTCCTGAAACTGAAATTAATCAAAGGAGATTGCGTACAGTTTCACGAAAATATAGTAAATATGAAGGCGGTTCCCAAAATAAGATGAATAAAATACTGGGTGACGTCAACAGAAATCTCGGCTCACCGATAAAGTTTCTTTTGCTGAAGTTTATTGAATTTTTTCTAGCAAAATTAATTTACTCCAGTCTAAAGAATTATGAAATATTTGAACACAACGTTAAGGCAACAACAAGCATTGGTCTATATAAATAACGCAACGTACTTGTGTAAAAAAGTGTTTTTTCGACAAAGCGAAATTATGTAAATTTGTCTATTTTTAGATTTAAAATACCCATTTTCCTTATCTTTGAAGGTTTGTGAATTAAGTTATATAAGTAGACAGCCATCAGATAATTCAGAGAAAATAAATCGCAGGTATTATTTACTTGTAAATTGTAAATAAATAATTTATTTAAATACAAACAAATTTCGTTTATTATTTTCAAATTAGTGAAAAATGATGATCTAGAATGTTTTAAACAACTTGAAGGCAAACACCAAAGGAATTGGTGCAAAGTAATATTTTATGTAAAAATTATTTTTTTAAGATTTCAAAGATCTATTTTCCATACGTTCAAAAGTATATGTGTCAGTTATTTGAAGGTAACATCTAAACAGAGTGTAAACAGATAAATCAGAGAAAATGAATGGTAGGTATTAAATATAGAAGAATAACTTGCATGTTTTACTTTTTAAATTAAATTATATATTTAAAAACGTCCCTTTTGTTTTTGTATATTTGTAATTGTTAGACTCGTAGAATAGGTTTCTAGATCATGAAGTTATCTTATGTTTAACTAATTGTGTTCTTTTAGCATGTAATTACGTACATTAATGTCTAGAAAAACATAAAAACATTTGTTTTTATGCAAGATAAATGAACGTGAAGTTAGCTCTGATTTCCCTTTAATTTTAGTAAACAACATCCAGAGCCTCTTTTCCTAAAGTCTATCAGTAATCTGCAAACATTACAAGAATCCATTTTTCCTGATATCGTTCTTCCATTTCCAAAATACATATTTTGATAGAAGTCCAAATGTGAATGTAAAATCTGTACTTTAAGCGACATATTGCATCCAATGAACAAATGCTCGTATTATGTCGATTACTAAGTTTTGTAATGTCCCTTTTCCTAGTTTACCAAGAAACGCAGAAACTGGTAGCATAGACACCCCACCAGCTCTTTTCCACGTCGTTCATTTTCTATCGCTTACTATTTCTCGTACCAGAGGCCCAACAAACATTTTTCCTTTCATTATTTTTGTGAGCTTTGTTCTAGGGATTTATAAGCGAACGTTCTTGACCTAGTGCCTTTATAAAGTTTTTCATCACGACTATGGAATTATGATCTTTTCTGTTTTCATTAAAGGCTGATGTCATACATTGACTGGAATAAGTTTCTGTGGCCAATCTGGTTAATGTAGTCTCTTCACGATTGTCCCAAAGATATAGAGAGCTACATTATTTGGTATAACTCGATTAAATAACGAAAATAATTACAATAACTTTAATGTCTATTCAAATATTAAAAGAATAGTCTTCGTACGTTACCATTTCTAAAAAAAATCAGGTTTTTGTTTTGAAAGTCTCAATCTGCATTTTTTTCATTTTATCAATACTAGCACTTTTCGATTAATTTGCACTTAGGTAGTACATGTTTTTTAATTTTGTCAATTTTCACGATTTAATTAAGATATAATTACAACAGACAATAAATTTATGTTGCATTTTTCTCTTTCTTTAGTTATTGTTGGTACTGAATTTCTAGTTATGCGTGAAATGTATACATACATAAATTTTGGATTTAAGTTACCATTGACAATATCATCATATCAATATCTTATTTGATCATTTATTTTATATTTTATTCAAGAGTTGATCATAAACTAGAATGTGAGCATTTCTTTAATTGTGACGTAAATTGACTTCATCTTGTGCAACTAATACTATAAAACAATTGATTGATACTTTCTTGGTTTCTGCTTCTACTGCTGACATTTTATCTTACCTTAAAGGACATACACGCATGCCTTCTACTATTCGATAACATTACATAGACTGTCTAGTTTTGGCAGACGGTTGGTTTATATTGTGTATAGTGTTGCAATTTCAAGGAACATTTTATAATTTTATTCGATCCTTAGAAATTGACTCATTCATTTTGAATTTACTGTACTAATAAAAGATTCTCGAAATATAGATTTAAATATGGTTTTGTATTTGGTCATCGGGTCTTCCTATTTTCTTTTTACTGGTAGATGGAAGACTCCCTTTGTTTTTGTGTTTACCCAATGTAATCAGTTTATGTAGCTATCACGGAAAATATATTCTGTGTGGTATTTGCAGAAAAATTTTACATTTTTACAATTAATACATTTAAAATAAATATTTAATATATTCTTACGGGTATGTTGCATTTGATTATTAAGATACATATACGCTATTTCAAAATTTTATTAACTTATTCCGAGGTGCCGACTTATTTATAGTTTACAGAATTTAATGAGGTAACTCCGGTGAAAGTTACCCCATTAAATTCTGTACTTGGTTATTCTATGATCCGCAATATTTCTTTTCTTTATTTTTATCCTGTGGGTTCAGATGGCGTGCATGTGGACAATGTCTACCTCGCGGCGACGTTAGATTCATCCTCAATATCGAGGACACTCTAGCTGAAGCCTCAATTGGTAGGCTGTCCCCTGTGTATGTCTCTGATTAAGGTTTTTAGCTCCAAGGTTATCCCATCCTATTCCTTGGCTATACTGCGCTGACGAGAACCAAGTAGTTCAAAACACGTGTCCGCAGTTGCATTTTCAGCGGAGTTACCCCATTAAATTCTGTGCTTGATTATTCTATGATCCGCAATATTGCTTTTCTTTATATATATATAAATAATTTTTAATTCGTATATGTATGTGTATGTTTACGTCAACTTACGGGGATTTTTCAAGTACTCACTATTTTTGGTATTGTAAATATGTAAAGAAAATTATATCATATCTGTGAATACTCGTTATTAGTATTGTCAGTAGATTTAATTAAAAGTACCCAACACCTACAATGAAAATACATACTTATACTTGCATTTACCAAATATTTAACACAACTTTAATACCGCACTATACGGTTCAAAATTGCAATTTTAATTAATATTAAACTACATGTTTACCAATATTCATTTCCAATTAATAATATAATTTTAATACAATTTAATATAATTTAATTAATATAATTTACCGGCATTAGTTTTGAATGTAAAATTGATAAAAGGTAACTTCCTCAAAGAAAAAGCGTAAATGAATACCCAAGACTTTATTCTACCGCGAGATCAAAAATTCTATTGATAAAGGTTTGCCATGGAATGTGTGTGTCTTAAGCTCTATCATTAAGTGTCATACCGTGATTAATATTTGTCAGTATGACACTTAATTATATAACTTAAGACAGACGTTTTACATTTCATGGCAAACCTTTATCAATATAATTTTTGATCTCGCGGTACAATGAATATAGCTAAATACATAATTAACACCAACGAATTTGATTTGTTTAGAAACTACCTAATTAGTTTACGACCGAACAACTATCGACTCATTCAAAGTAGTTCAGAATTTCAAAACCTTAACAATATCGACTATGTTCTCCTATCGAATTCGCTATGTTCAGAATCCGGAGGGTGGTGTATTGTCATATTATACTTAATTCGTTTATGTAGTCTGCTATTAGCCGCAAAGTGTTGTTGCGTGATTTAAATTTGAATAAAACAATCATGATTATTCGAATTAGATAAAATATTATTTCACACGTGAAACATGAGAAGTTGCGTGTCAAACTTGTAGAGCAGCAATCTACTTCGAATTCGAGGGTTCCTTATATAGTATGTCTCTCTAATCATTATTTCAGTTTACAGATCCTTTTTATTTACTTTACTTTATTTCTTCCAGGGTATTTGTTTGCTTCGTTTTAATTGCTACAAAATCTATTTTTAAACCCATATTCATTTACACTTATTTTTCGCTGTCACATCCGTTCTTTTCAAACCATTCTGATACAGTATCTTACATTCTGTGACAACAAATACTTTTATATTAACGTTAAATTAAAGTTAAAATATTATATTTATCATAAAGTCGTTAAGTGTTGTTAAATTCTCTCCAGTCTTTAACGAATTTTAGGATACAAAATTTCAATTTGAATGTCGGATTTGAGAATTCATAGAGAGTATAGTTTTTATCAAATTGCGTTACAAGCTGGTAATAAACATTCACTAAGCAGTAATTCGAGATTGTTGAAAGACTAACATAAATTGAAGAATAACATGTTTTATATAATAATGGTAATAATGGTACAGATACGATGACGACATTTTGGTAGGATACACAGGTACAAACAGACAATTGAATAATTTCTTTGAGTTTATTAATTCTATTAATTCTCATATTACGTTTACACTAGAAAAAGAAGTGAATAATAGTATCAATTTCTTAGATCTTACGTTAAAAAGAGTCAATAACCAAGTGCAATTTTCAATTTACCACAAAGAATCACATACTG
This sequence comes from Amphimallon solstitiale, assembly GCA_963170755.1. NCBI lineage: Eukaryota > Metazoa > Arthropoda > Insecta > Coleoptera > Scarabaeidae > Amphimallon > Amphimallon solstitiale. The sequence continues at coordinate 61,923,869 of OY720675.1, forward strand.
ACATAACCATTCATAACAAATCCAACCATCCATACCAACACAAACTAGCAGCTTTCCACAGTATGATCCATAGATTAATTAGTATACCTATGTCCACTTCAGACTATAGGAAAGAATATAACATTATTAAACAAATTGCCTATAATAATGGATACGACCCAAATTTAATAGATAAATTAATTTCTAAGAGATTATTCAACAGAACTTTGCAACAAATTTATTCAGTTACTAAAGACAATACAATTAAAAAGTTCAAATCTTTCACTTACTTAGGGGAGGACCAAATAAAACTAACAAAATTACTTAAAAAAGAGAAAATTAACAATACATACAAAACTAACAATAACCTTGCGAAATACATCAAAAATAATAAAGAAAAAACTAATCACAACAATAAATCGGGAGTCTATAGGTTAAATTGTGGTACATGTACGAAAGGATATATAGGTCAAACACGAAGAGCTTTTAAAACACGGATCGCTGATCATTACTCTGCTTACATAAACCGAAAAAATGATTCGACTTACGCGAATCATTTGATAGATAATAGTCACAGTTTTAATAAAGATTTTGATACTCTTCACGTCGAAAATAAAAGTATTAAACTAGATTTACTAGAGACATTAGAAATTAATAAATATAAACATTCAAACAACCTATTAAACGATCAAGTAGACCTAAACTCATCACCATTGTTAAATCTGTTCAGTCAGTAATACAGTTTCCCTAATTTCACACACATCTGTTAGCAATATATTTAGTTACATGTACTTTTTGTATAGACCCGACACATTAGAAATTGTTCTTGATATATTAGTTCTAAGAATTCCTAATAACAGAAAACTATATATAAGAGTTTAAGTGTATGTAGGTAGTTATTATATGTCAATCTGAAGAAGCTACAGTGTAGCGAAACGGCTGCCGTTGTTGTTGTTATTAAATATTAAATAAATACAGTGTAAATCATAAACATTTGTTAGTTTTATTTCACATTTTATATAATAATGCTATTAGTTATATTACAATAGGAGAAAAGAGATATTGAAAAAGTGATTGTGGACAATATACAGAGAGATTCAAAAATGTTCTATTATGCTTCACATTCCGTGGCCCATACCAGACATATACATAGAGCAGTAATGACTGGACTTGCGTAGTTTCAGATATCTTCAATGAAAAAGAAAATATTAAACTAACTTGTTGTGTTGACCACAATGTTCTGCCGATAATGTTAGTATTTTCGACTGGTAACAAAACAAAAATAAATAATTTACAAGATAAACAATATACGGTATTAGATTTTTGTAAAGAAGCTAACCAATTTCTAGCACTTTTTCTGAATTTGGCATTTGAAGATTATAATATGTAGAGCTAAATTTTCTACCTTCATCATAAAGCGATAAATTATATTTGTTTTCTTTACCGATTTCAATTAAAAAAAAATGTTCTGATTTTATTGTTTATTTTATGCCAAGTTGTTTAAAAGGATAGATGTTGGTGCTTCAGGTAAGGTATAGGTGGTGGTACAGGAAAAAAACTTCAGCACATTTTGTTGTAACCCAGCTTCTTGAACTTAATCAATTATTTTGATTTGCGCACTCTACTTGGAATGATTGTTCTAAATGTTGTTCCTCGCCTTTTTTATATATGTCAAAATCTCTTGAAGTAGAAACATCACCGTATCAATTTAAGAATTTTTTCATGTTATCTTTCTGCTTCTCGTTTTCTTGTCTTCTAAGTGCTTTACGTATGCGATTTGGCAATCCGGATAACTTTTTGAAAGCATTATTTAATTATTGTATTACATAAATTTAAACCAAAAATAAATTAGTAAGAGTTATAATTTATACAGGGCAATCCAAATTAAGTGTTCACCATTGGTAACTTTGTTATTATTAAAGATACAAGATTGTTTAAATTAGCAAACTTGTAGTACTTTTAACGCTCTTTAAGATGGAAGAATAAAAAACAGATGAGCAACGCGTTTTCGAGTTTTGCCGAAAAATAATTTTTTTTCAAATGGAAACCCCTGTATATTATATCATTTTCTGCTAGAACTTTAATTTTTAAACAAAAAATCTTTTAAGAATTTTTTTACTGGGATTAAAAATACTTGAGTTATAATGAATACACCAAAACAGCTAAGTCAGGTGCATTTCTATGTATCTATGAAAACGACGATAAGTCTTTCTACCAAACGTCAAATATTAGTACAGTTTTATTAGTTTTTCACTCATAAGTTTCATTGTTCTAGTTATTAATTTGACAAAAAAATGATTTTTACCCATTCAGAAAAGTGTGATATGTTAGAATCTTATTTAGTGTGCTGAAAATCCTCTAGGAGGGCAAAAGAACACTACGCTGAATTATATCCACTCCGAACACAACCACATGAGCAATATTTTCTGAGACTTTACCGAAAATTTAGAGGCAATGAGAGTGTTTTTGCCAAAACAAGGACAAAAAGGACTTTTATAAAAAGCGAGGCCACGGAAATTGCAGTTATCGCATATTTTGAGGCCAACCTTGAGAATTCCATACTAGATATTGTCAATGAATCTGATTTGAGTCACGGTACTGTGCATAGGATTCTGAAGAAACACAAATTCATTCCTTATAAGTACAAACCAGTTCAGGTTTTTTTGCCGGGGGATCCAGAGAGAAGAATGTTTTTTTGCCACTGGTATCTTAACTTTTGTCGCCAAAATGTAAACAACTTTCGTTATATTTTATGGGCCGATAAATCGAATTTCTCAAATTCTGGAATGTACAATAAAAAAAATCATCATTACTGGTGAAAGGAAAATCTTCTTTTAGTAAATCCAAGACGTCCACAAGTCCGTTTCAGTTTTAATGTTTGGTGCGGTTTAATCGGTTCATGGATTGTTGGTCCTTTCTTTTATGAGGGCACTCTAACTGGTGAAAGGTACCTAGAATTTTTGACTGAAATTTTGAATAATTTCTTAGACGATCTGGATCTCATAAGTAGACAGAATCTGCATTTTCAGCAGGATGGCGCACCTGCGCACAACTACAGAGGTACTCATCAACTTCTAAATACTATTTTTAACACTTCATGGATAGGGACAGATGGTCCTATTCAGTGGCCTCCCCGATCGCCAGATTTAACGCCGCTTGATTTTTTTTATGGGGTTATTTAAACAACCATATTTATAAGCAAAGGTACGAAAACGTAAACGCCCGCCCTTAAGATTGCAGTTAGTGAAAAGATAAACCAAATAGATGGTAGGACCATACTGAAGGCAGTTCGAGAAGTTCGGAAGCGTGTACAAAAATGTATTGAACTACAAGGTGGTATTTTTGAACATCTTCTACGAAAAAATCAGTGATTTTTATTTTCTTTTAATGATAAGTTTATGTATAAAATAAAGTTTATAAAACTAATTTAGCTGTTTTCGTTTATTCATTATAACTCAAGTATTTTTAATCCCAGTAAAAAATTTCTCATAAGATTTTTTGTTTAAAAATTAAAGTTCTAGCAGAAAATAATATAATTTACAGGGGTCTCCATTTGAAAAAAAAATATTTTTCGGCAAAACTCGAAAACGCGTTGCTCATTTGTTTTTTTTATTCTTCCATCTTAAAGAGCGTTAAAAGTACTACAAGTTTGCTAATTTAAACAATCTTGTATCTTTAATAATAACAAAGTTACCAATGGTGAACACTTAATTTGGATTGCCCTGTATATTCAAAGAAATATATTAATATCATTCTACAATCGACTGCCCACCCTAAACATAGACGAAAGGATGGGGGATATAATGGTCGAAGAGGGGCACGTACGAAAATTTCTAAGAAACCAAACCATCAAATCCATAATTACTAATCAGTCTAGACATAAGAATTTTCAATTATCATACGGAGCACCTGTATGAACTGCCCCAATGGGGTTAAGTTAAATCATAATACTATAAAAACCAAGAAATACTATTTCAAATTTCTTAAATAACCTAAGCTAATTGAAAGATGCAGGTAAATATATTGCAAAAAAAGCATTTGAACTTAAAACACTCCTTCGTGTATACTCCATGCAGAAGTTTCTCCCTTTTTACTGCCTTATACGTACTACCTATAAGGAAGTAGGGTAAGCTCGCCCGTAACCGGCCACCATCCAATAGTCAGCCACTGGTGACTTTTTTCAAGAATAACTTAAAAATAGGGTAAATATTATGCTACTTTTCTACACAGCTGAAATCTTACATCTTCATACAGTGCGAATATCAATTTCTCATTCCCGTATATAAATATTATATTCCTAAAATTCGCGCGCAAAATATAAGTGTCGTGTGATGATTGGAGCACCGAGATATTTAAAAAGTGGTAAACTTAGGTAGGCGGAAATATATAAGTAAATCGAATTTTATTAATTATTATTAAACCCGATTCGGTGGGTTTTCGGAGATGAACAGAGTTTGAAATAACTTCTATTCGGGCAAAAAGGCTTGATTTATTAACTTTGAAGTTAAAAAAGGCGGGACCGGTTACTGGTACAAAGATTTACTCTAGCACATTATTCAAATTTTGTTTTCGTCTCTTTCGTACTTACCTATTCAGATACATGTTCGTCTCATTCGCAATCATATACAGTTTCACAAGCTGATTGTCAACACCAGTAATCGGCCGTGGGCACAGTCAATAATAAAAATGTTTTGCAACATTGAAAGCAACGGCCGATCACTAGCATAGACGTCCAATGCTGATTTTGCCATTTGTCGGCCATGAGATTATAAGTTGTTTTCAGTGCTATTTTCTAACAAAAATTTGAAGTTTCCATTTACTTGAATCTCATCAGCAAGCCGTACGCTTTGCGCAATGACAATTTAATATTTAATCACATTTAATTTGTTCTGTTTTATACTGTCTTCTTATACGTCGACTTTATTTATTTATATGTAATCTTATACTTTTTTTATCGATTTATTTATAAACTGATAATTTGTAATACAGTACTTGCCTCTCTATGCCTGTATACTATACCGAAATAAATTGAATGCCTTTTACTTTCAAGTACACTATACAGAAAACTTATTTTAATTATATGACTTTTCTACATAAGGATACCCTTGTAGTAGCTTATTGTGTATTTACTTCAATATTAACATTAGAAAGTGAAGACTCTTCGAAAAATTGAAACGAGATCAACCTATAAAGCACACATTTCACAAGCAAAATGAAATACATAACGTAAGAAGACAAGTAATGGGCGGAAAGAAAAATCAATCAGTGATTACTTTCGGATGAACAAATACAAGGTTATAAAGATAACACGAGGACAGGACAATGCTTTATAAGGAAAGTAGTAAAAAAGAAAATTGGAAGACATACAATAGATAACTGACAGTATAAGTTATGTCAGTTTAGTTTATGTGCTTGTAATATATTCAAATGACGTATTCTCTACATTCCATTAATACGTATTGTCGAATAAATAAATAATAATAAGCAATAAAAGAAATATTTTAGGAATAATTTGAGGACGCCTGTAAAGTTACGGATAGATAGAAAAAAGTTCAGAGACACATTACTAGCTACAGTAGAAGACAGTGACAATACACGAGATGAGGCAGAGATAATTATAGATAAATATGACAATTTATAGAAACATAGATAGAAAATATCTTTAAATAATTTTGAACATAATGAATCAGATGCTATGATGGAAGGTGAGGCACTGGTGGATTGTCAAATGCGAATAGTAATTAATACCTATACTAAAGGTGGATAATAAGAACTACAGTGAAATTACACCAAATTTAAGAATAAACGCAAGCTAGAATTTTGATAAAAAATTAGGTGTGGCCACCACACAACTTTCATTTGCGTACGTTTCAATCTATACAATCTTGAGAATTTTTTTATACACAAATTATTCAATATCCTATTCTAAGTACTTCCATTCTCTTAATAAATCGCTATAAAGTGAATACTTTAGATAATCGAAAAAAAGTGTTACTCCCTAAGCATTCACTTATTTTACGAGAGACTCGCTCATATTTTTTCATGGGCTTGCGATTCATATGGAAGAGTGGCGATTTAAACATTGACAGATTGGGTGGTGGTTTGTAATACAGCGTCATTGGTGACATTTTTGGCTCCTTTGGTATGAATTCGCTGGTGAGGAATGCACTCGCATTGTAACGGTAAACAGCAAAACCAGTCGGTCTGAACTTAATAATAATAATAATAATAATAATAATAATAATAATAATAATTTATTCAGTCCAACAGTAACAAACCAATTACAGGACAAAGAAGTAAACGTACATTAATAAAATATAAATCCATCATATTCTTATTTGTAAAATAAATAATTTACCATTATATACATATATTTATCTATAGAGTTGCAGAATTGCTATGTAGTAACAAATTGTCCCTCAAACACAACTGTTATGTACTTTGTCCCTGGAATTTCAGATCACTTTGCGCAGGTGGCCTCAATAAATTTAATTGCTCCGAAAAAAAATAATCATGAATATGACTGAACTGGATGATCTCTTTGGTGAATCCTTTGACAATTTTCAGTGGTATTTTGACGCGACAATCAGAAAAAAGAACAGACGTATGGTAAAGAGTACATATTGCTGTGACCTTCTCTACTATGATTGATAACCAATAGTTAAATTAATAAATTGATATTCTTTAATAATCTCAGGGTCTAAAGGTGAATTTCTTTGTTTTTCTATAACGGGGAATGTGTCGCAGCTTTTTGCTTATTGTGAGTTCTAGCTGTGATAGTGATGTTTACTTTCCTTATGTTCTCCTTTGGAATGGGTATAAATAAGTAAATAGTGAATGTCAGCACAACTTATTTTTATTCACAGTATAAATTTACAAAAACATGGAGAATAATATTTTATTATCATACAATACAATACTTTATTTTTATTTTGATGTGTTCTCTTTTCATCAATAGTACAAGCACCTTGCAAATCCTTTGTTCCTTAAGAAAATTGTAAAAAACTACTGAATTAATTCTTCATGTATGCTTACAAATCAGGAAATTACTAAATTCACTTTCTTTACTTTTTACCGATGTATCCCCATTGGATCATCTCGACCTGAGATTCTCACGTCAAAGTCGAGATTTAAACAATGAAGAACTTATTAGATGTTTCCCATAATATTTCAAAATTATTGTTATTCAAATGAGAGCGTTAATGCTTCGTTGAGTCGCCCTAACTCGAGATTCTCACGTCAAAATAAATATATATAGAATGAACAATTTACGACATATTTGTAGAAAATCGCTATTCGGTAAGAGTAAAAGTGTTCCGGTCCGAATTTTGAATTTCTTTTTATACAAAAGGTATTGAAAATTAAGTTCTAAATACTTTTATACTCGTAACGTACCTGTCTAAAAAGCATGCCTTGCGAAATATTCGTGGACATCTGCAAAATCTCGAGGTCGAAAATTTTCATCATCACAATACTTCCTTATACTACATATAAGAAAGTAAAAATTGCCAGTAGAAAATGGATTGGATAACTAATGCAATTTTTATTCTGAGACAAATAACAAAAAAAAAGTAAAGGCAGAAAGAGATATGCTAGCATTAAACAAATATCTATGTTGCAGAAATAAATAAAGTGGCTTTCAAATTCAGTTAACATCTAGATTTCCCAACGATTACAAGTACAAGGTAACGAACTGTTTATTGGAAGTAAATGGATTAAAAATGTTGGTCAATCATCTTTACAAGATAATTTCGTGAAGCTGAATATCGCAAAAGTAAACGCATTACAATTGAGGATAAAAGCGTACATACTAACCCTCGTACATAAGTAGTAGAGTATAAGAGTTCCCAATTTCATTAGTTCAAATATATTTCTTATGAACTCAATTATTAAAAGTTTTACTAAAAACTAAAAATCGTAAACGTAGAACTTTCATTATAACATTATAATTAAGAAGAAACTTTGATATGGCTTGGATTTAATCTCCGTTGATCGTTCTTACGCCGGAGCAAAAAGAATTTTAATCCGAACGGTAAACGACATCCTTAATATTTTTTTGTTCTAGTTTGATCTTGAGTTTAAATTTTATATCAGGCAGTGGGTAAGGACTCTTTCGAATGCTTCAGAATATATTGATCTATTGTGTGTCAATATTGACGGTGGCGGTGATGCTGGGTGCATACACCTATCATGTATATAGCTTATCGCGATTTGAATATTGTGTAGCGGTGAAGTAAACTTGGCAAAACCCTTTGAAAAATATTTAGCTTAAATATATGCTAATTGGAAAATGTAGAGATCGATACTGATATTTTATTTCACTTATTTAAAACGTAGGTATGAATTAAAACTGTAGTTTATTTGTATATTTGCAATCATTTGTAATTAGACCATTACAGAAAATTGTCATTCTATGTTTCTTTTTTGTTTTTGTACATAGCGTACAACTGTCGATTATGATTTAAGATATAAAATTATATACATGCATAGATTAAATACTTAAGGTAAAGATATAGAAAGATATAGAAATATAAATATAAACACAAAATCATGATACAAAGATAAACACCAACAATAAGAACTAACAGGAATAAAACGAAGCAAATACAGTCAATATTGATGTATTAAATGGCCAGGAATTCTTCAATCGTGTAGCACTCCCTATTCACAAACATTTCCTTAATCTTTTTTTGAAACTAGTCAAAGGCAAATCTTTTAATTCTGCCGGCAATTTATTATATAATTTGCACCCCCAGTAATTAATCGACCTCTGAGTGTAAGGCAACCGATGATGAGGCATTCTTATCTTCTGTCGCTGACGAGTAGGATAGCTGTGATGATGACCGTTCAAGGAAAATGCTTCTTTATTCTGCTGGACGTGAGTAACGACAGAGAGGATAAATACTGATGGTAGAGTGAGTATCTTCTCTTTTTTGAAGTGTGATCTGCAGCCTTCCCTACATGTCAAACCGCACAAAAACCTAATCGCCCTCTTCTGTAGAACAAATATCCTGTCCGCTTCTGCAACCATTCCCCAGAAGAGGACACCATAGGACATAACGGAGTGGAAGCCTGCAAAATATGCTACTTTCGCCGCCTCACGAATTGCAATAAATGTGAGTCTTTTTATTGCAAATAGAGCAGATGACAATTTCTTCGCTAGGTCTTCTATGTGGAGAGTCCATTTCAGACTCGTGTCCAGGGTGATGCCCAGAATTTTTACTCCCGACGATCGTTCTGAGCTAGTTGTACAGAATAGAAGATTTTGCGTTTTATTACTATTGATTTTCAGTTTATTAGTAGCAAACCAATTCTCAACGTCCGCAATTGCCCCTATCGACTTCCGATGCAGTGCTGCTGGATCTATGTCCTGCATCAAAAGAGAGGTATCATCAGCGTACATACATACCTCCACCCCGCCTATGTTAGAAGGAAGATCATTCATATATATTATTAACAGCATAGGACCGAGGATCGATCCCTGTAGAACTCCATACTTTATTATCCTAGGCTCAGACTGCGTGTTATTCCATTCCGTCAGTTGAGATCTGGCCGTTAGGTAAGATCGCATTAGGTTTAGGGATTCACCCCTTATTCCATAATATTCTAACTTATGCAGCAAGATCTCATGACTAACAGAGTCGAAGGCCTTAATTTGGTAATAAAAATTAACAAAAAAGGAGGAGAAATAAAAGGTACATGAACTACTGCATGTTGCAGAAGGAATGTAAAGAATTACCTATACGGTTATGGGGCTTGCATATGATTATTAGATGATTTCAATAATAAATTATACAAGTCGTATATTTGAGATATTAAAAATAAATAAATATTTTATTGGTACAAGATACCTACTGTTCTATAATTTTGAACCGCAGTGTATACCTTTTAATGTTCGTTCCTAATTAGCAGGAAACCCCAATTTAAAATAATTTATAGCTTCAACCACATTCTCAAATGGCATGAATTTTATTAAATTTTGGTAATTTATTTCTTACAGTAATATGCTTCTAAGTTTTTAATTTATTGACAGTTTCTTTTACCAGAACTGTTTATTTCTAAATGAATCGTTTATCAATTTCACAAATACTTGCAGCAGATGTTACTGCTATGTTATTGCATGAAACAAGATGTGCTTGTTTATTGCAACATTAATGCATATTAAATGTTTAATGTAGCAAATAAAATCAAAACTGAATTTACTCCTAACACTTATTATTATTATAGTAATTAAAAGAAATACTATTTTTTCTCTAAAACCTAAATTTATTTAAATTAAAAAGCGATAGAATAGGAACATTTTAATATACTAACATAATAAAATCTTCTGAGCATCACATATAAAATTTCAGTCTCTTCCTATTATTAGCCACAGACTTCTTCACGGTTCTAATAGTTAGGTTTTGTCACTATTTAATTGTGTAGCAAATGTTTGATTCATACTAGAACTGTGGTGGACATACTTCAAATTTGAGCCCTATTGCACGAGATAGCCCCAAAGAAACTTGGCAGATCACAGCAATTTTTGAAAAAACCCCTTGATTTGTGTTGCGTAAAATGTATTTAATTTTTCGGTTCTGTGAAATTCGAGAAATATTATGTCTCCTCTTCTTCACATAACTAATATTTAGCTTTAATATTATTCAGTTGATGTAAGATAGTTACAAATAATAATTATATTTAGTACCCTAGCAAAAATTGATTATATATGAATCTACTCTAAATATACTTTAAAAATCATCAAAACGGATATTGGGTTCTTAAAAGAACCTATTTACAACTAATTTAAAACGTTAATATTCAATTTCACCTATTTCAGGACAGTTTTTTTTTTTACTATTTTGATGATATTAACTCTTTAAACACTTGAACGACTTGTCAAGGATATGTGAAAGAACTCTAATCTCACCCTACTCGTTAGTGGTAAATCTAACCAGATCCCAAACAATCAGGAAACTGAAGGACGTTGCAACTATGGATACATTTTCCATAATCTTCTCTTTCGCCATACAGCATTTTATAGTTGACAAATGACGATATGTACCCCAAATTCCAGACGATAGGTTTTTATGGACCATCAGGTGACAAATGGGCTCAGAAGCTAAATTCGCTACCATTTATGTATATGGATGGAAGATTACATGGCGGTGATAGTATTAGATAAGATCGCGTAAATCTAACCTCTGAACGTTCGAAAATGTTTTTGAAACCATGAAGTTTTATGCTGTAACACACAATAAAAATGGAGGATGCAGCTACAAACTTTTGATTGGCGCGCTGTTTGAATGTATTTTTAGCTTATCATGCATCTATATAAATAAAAATTAAATGATGTTCGTTGGTAAGCCCATCACTTCAGAACGGTTGAACCGCTATAGCAAATTTCTTTTAAAATGCTCGTAGTAGTGCGAATATGGTTTTTAGGGAAAAAAAATTGGATGATTTGGGAAAAACTGAAAGTGCTTTTTTTGTACGAACTCAATACCATAACTCACGATTCAAACAATCGATATGCGTAATTCCTTTTTTTATTTATTATGGTTCTGAAAAAGTTTTCAGGAAAAAAATATCGCGCCAATTACAAAGGAAAATCGAAAAATTCGGAAAAACTACAAAAATTATAATTTTTTTACACTCTCAATAGTAACTTACACTAGGAACGACAAATTTGGTTGATTCTTTTTTTGTTTTGCTCGTTGTACTTCCGGGATCGACATAACTGAATTGAATGCTTTCTATTTAAAAAAAAGTATAGAAGATCTGGGGAAAGATCTTTGTTCATAAAATCGTAGATACGTCTGTTAGTAATCGTGTAACTTCTGAACGACTTGACCGATTTAGATCATACTCACAGAATATATTTGCTTTGTCGATACGATGGTTCATAGATATGCTAGAATACGGTAGGTGGCGCAGTAATCAAGTTATTGAGAAAGTCTACATTTATGCATCAAAATGAGTCATATTTTCAATATATGTTGGTTTAGTGCCAAAAAAGAAAATCACAAAATCACATTGGTGTAATAGTATTTTCTGTGAGTGGAATAGCTCTATTTAAATACGACAGGTTTGGGCTGACTTTTGTGTTTTTAAATTATTATAAAATTCACGGAATCCACAGAAATTTACAATAACACTCGCCCTTGAACACAAGTTTTTTAAGTACAATAACATTATTTTGAATTTCTAAAATATAAAAGACTCAAGCAACTAAATAGATATGAATAGAAAATATCGGAATATTTAATAAATATAATTATTTATTGAAAATTCTAAAATAGCTATCTACATATACAGAGAGATTCTCTGACATACTGACTGTTACATTTCGTCAGAAGATATTGACAGCTATTAGAATTTGATGCCAGTGATATTGAAAAAACGGTCGGCAACTAGACGTGAGAAGTATCAATGTCAATACTTATATATATTACTTATTCATAATCTATAACACCACTGGTATTCAATCTTCCTTTTATTGGTGCTATATATTTTTTTGTTAAAAAAGAAAAATCTAAATGTTATTATACGTGCTGTCCATCAAACTTTCGCGTGGGCTTCCCCATCCTTTGAATAGATTTTTAAAGCATTATTAAATATTTTTACCAACATATATATTTGTGTGTGTGTGCTAGCAGATATTTACAACTCAGAGTAATATTTAAAAATGAGGTGTGGCCACCACACGGCTTTCTTATACGTATGAACGTTTCAAATTATACTATTTAAAGAATTTTTTTATACAAAAATTATTCAAAATCCTATTCTAAGTACTTCTATTCTCTTAATAAATCTCTGTAGAATGCATACTTTGCGAGCTATTCGAAAAAAAGTGCTACTCGCTAGAAGTAAAAGTGTTACTTCCAGTTGGAATTTTGAAATTTCGTATAAACAAAAAATATTGCAAATCCATCTCTAAATACTTTTGTACTTTTGATAAATATATATAGAATGCATAATTTACGATATATTTGCAAGAAATCGCTATTCGATAAGTGTAAAAGTGCTACTTCCGGTACGAATTTTGAATTTTATGAAGTGAAAACTTCTATTGATGCATTGATTGTTGGGCACTGAACGAGACTGAGCCGTCACACTCGAAATGAAACGCTAGTTCGGGTAAAGTCGACTCGACGCTCGGCTTTGTATTATAATACCAACTAGCGGTATTTAATTTCAATTAAATTGAAATTTAGAATAAATACGCAAAATATTGTATTTTTATTTTCTGAAAAATTCTTGCCCGCGTGCAGATGCGAACCCGAGCCGCCCGGGTATAAGGCCGGCACGTTACCATTAGACCAGCGCGGGTACTCGTATGAGAATTATAATATTTGTATATACTTATTGTATGCATGCGTACGTATGAATTTTTGAAGTGGAAACTTGATCAGACCGACCGACATGTACTAGAATAATGTATACACCATAATAATAAATATATATTTTTTAAATGTAATATACAACGAAAATGGAAAATGTAAATGTAAATGAATATAGACCGAAAAAAAAGTTGTATTTCGTATTATTAGCCTCGCCTTGATGAAGTTTTTACTTCTACCGTCTGGTATTAAGCATACCCAAAATTGTTCTTTTCTATACAAAAGATATTGAAAATTATATTTTAAATACCTAGAAAGCATTATTTGAAAAATATTCGCAAAAAACTGACTTTTGATAAAAGTTCTACTTCTGGTAGGAATTTCAAAAAACTTTTTTCTTAAAATTCTTCCTAAATTTAATTTTGAGTACATTTAAGTTCTTTATAACTTTGTTTAAACTTAGTAATTGACGAAATATTGGCAAAACTCATTTTCTTCACTGAAGTAAACTACTACTTCCGGTCTACCAATTTTACTGAAAAACTAATCAGATTTCAAGAGGGATATTATAAACGTAAATGCAAAATTTGGATTGATATCTACAGCGGGTTGACCGCTATCGTGGTCACACATACACAGACACACAGACATTTTTTAAAAACCACTTTTTTTGGTATCAGTGGACTTCAAAACGTGGACATCTGCAAAAATCTCGAGGTCGAAAATTTTCGTCATCACAATACATCCTTATACTACGTATAAGAAAATAAAAAGGTATTCTTGTTCAAACTTTTGCGCAACATATTGTGACATTTTAGTACCTGTACATTTTCTATATAATGATATATACATCTAAGGGAATTTATTAAAACACAAGTAGAAATGTGTATGACAAACTTTACGATAGTTTTTCATAAATATTGATTTTGCTAGTGATGTATATAATTTTTTAATAATATAGAAATTAGAATGAATTTACCTATATGGTTTTCCCAATTCCGCGTAGAAAAAGATCGTTTTATTTCATTTTAGCCTCCTATGGATTGCTACCCTCTTGTATTTAAATTATAAATGGCCAAGGCCCTAAACAAATTCGGTACCCAAATTCCAAGAAGGTAGTAAGTCAGACACCACCACGGTAATTAACCTTCTATTTAAGTTAGGAAGACGCTTGTCTATTAAATAATCACCAACTTATAACACTCAAGTCTTACCTCTTACTTCCCAGGGGTCGATGTTAAATATTGGAGTCAGCACCGCCTCCAGCTTCAGTCAGAATTAGGGCGAGTTCGAACACAGTACTAAGTCGAAGGTTAAGTTGTCAGGGCGCCTATCCGTTAAAATATGCTGAGCCCAACAGATATTCAGACCCCCGGACCAGATTCAATGTAAAACTCCCCAGGTGATAAGAAAAATAAGACCAACACACACACATTCAAACTTAACAAACAGTTTATTGAAACTATAAATTAGGACCCAACAGTTCGTTTCAATTATTGTACACAAACCCGGCTATACTAACTAATCTCTGATTTTTCACAAGATATTCAAAAGACAAAAAAAAAACAATGAAATGTAAATCACAAAGCGCAACTCAGTTGCCAGTATTAAATTTCTGAAGGAATTAATAAAACCTTAAATGGTCACCCAAGGTGATCCACAACTTCAAATTATCAATGACGTACAATTACAAAATTTAAGTAATTCAAAATGGAGAACACATGAAACAACCTTAAGTTAAAATAATTAACCGACAATATTCTTACAAAAGCATACAGTTATAAGGCAACTTGCCGAAAGTCCCTCCAAAGTCGAACAGTTTGATCGTAATTTGCAACACGTCAACACCAAAATAAACCACTCTGTATACCAGAGGCAACCGACAATCTATTCGACATTAGAGTGCAAACTAAGTTATATGGTATCTAATACTATAAATATTAGCGCTAGTTAACTATGCTTTACATAAGGAAATGTGATTAAAATTAAATTCAATAATTTCTTACGAGATTGTACAATAATAAATTACAATGGTTGACTAATTACACTAAATAACAAGCTAAGAATTTACACAAGACAGATGTGAGGCTACAATGCCAATACACATCCAAAATTAGTTCAAGTTCTAAGTCCAAAAATAAAAAGGCTACGTAACGTCTCCAAAAATGACAAAGTAACCTCCAAACTGGGGTCACTGTTATTAATAATACTACGTTAATTTAATAAATTCAAATTATAAAGGCTCACATGCCACAAGAAGTTAATTTAAGAAATTACGATGACTTATTTGATTAGCTAGGCCGGAAAATTGAAATTTACTGTACGAAGTACTTGAAATTGACATAAATTCTACCAAAACTGTTTGGCCAATAATTTCTACGTTATGGATAATATCAGGAAAATTTACACAGTCACAGTACCTTAAAGAAAATCACATCCACAGCTACCATACACGATACCTTCTACGGATCCACACGTTACAAGAAAACTGCTCACATATCTTCGGCTAACGACATCTCAGGAAAAATTAGCGTAGGAAGGCTACAGTATTTCATTAATCTGCACCTTAATTATGTCTTCACCGCAGGATACAGCAATTAATTCCCTTGGAAGCGTAAAATTACCATGGGCACGTGGTTCTTAACTTAACCCAACAAAAGTGCTCGATGAGGTCTATGCCCTGCACTAACAGCTATATTTGAATATAGAAACAACACATATTAAGATCGATTAGACGCGTGGAAAATATACTAACAGCAGTTTAAACAATTCCCAAGCCACGACAAACAATATCCTCAACAAGTTTATAATAATAACGCCAAAATCACATTAATGCTTGAGAAACATCATAAAATCCGCCTTGTACTAGCGATTGCACACGATATAATTCAAAAATCCATCATTTCTCAAGTAGTGTCTAAGGAACTTGCATCTGCTCTGTGATGTTTAATGCTTCTTCTACGACAGTTAACGTTCAAAGAGAAAGGTTCTAACATGTCAAACACCGACCTTAAGCGTAACACGAACATTTGAACTAATGACAGAACGACCTAACCTGATATTTTAAACATACGACATTAACGCAGATTCAAATGACAATAGAAAAATGGAAAATAATTATAATTAATTTGTCACATAACTCTAAGCCCAAAAAGAAACTCCAAAACTAAATTAGAAATAATTAAAACTGCCGAAACCACTAAACAAAACAAGTGCGCCATCTACCCGCCAGGAAAGGTATACATTACGCACATGAGTAATGCAAAACGCACACTGTAGGAGTCTTATGAAATCCTTCACTAGGTGGCAGAAGGAATTGATAACATTAATTTAATCCAAAAAGCCAAGATAATTTATTTAATCAAACGATAAACTAAAACTCTCAATTCAGAGATAAAATACAACAAAATAATTGTAACAGGATGTATTCCCGGTATTTTCTTTAATTCCTTATATTTATTTTTAAACTACTAGTACTTTAGACATTTCATTAACTTTTTTATTTAAATTGAAGTTTATTCAACGTAAAATCTTATAGACACAGCAGGTAATCAACAATTTCAATAGACATGATGAAATACTTTGCAAACTTCCAATATTTTCAGAATTTTATCAAAACTATCAAATATTACTTGGTAGTAAAGTTTAATGTTAATAATTAGATACTCGAAATATTAGATATATATTCATAATGTAGCCTTATTCTTTAAAGAAATATATGAAAAGTATATAAAATCAACAAGACTACCTATTTCTAATTTCTCGTAAAGTGTATTATGATTTGTTGTGTTTAATGAAATTAAAAAACAATACTTTAAACTTTATAATCATAAACAAATTACTCTCTTGAATTAGTTCTAGAAACATAATATAACTCTATATTTAAACTTATATACAACATTGTTAATAAACTAACAGAAGTATACATGAATTTAAAATCTACTCATCAAATTACGTCCCTAGGTACTTATTTCCCAACATTTTTTACCAGGAAATTCATTCGCGCGCAAATTTATTCACAGAGTGATTATTCCACAGAATTTGTTCAGCAGATTTTTATTTTGTGTTCTCCACAGAATACAAACTAAAAAAAATATGTGCATATGCATAATTCACAGAAAATTAAATCGATAACATTTTCAATCGTATACTGTTTGTATATTATAGAGGAATTAAGGTTAACCCACCAAAGTGATGGCTAAAAGTATTTTGCCCGTAATATTTTTTATAGTACAAAGAGATACATCACCAAATAGATATGAATTTTGTGAATATTTTTTTAACAGTTTACCAGAAACGCAAATGTATCTACGTCATATTGATTTCTATCCTTTTTTGATGTGTAAACTTCTTTGGGCGCGTTGCGTTGATTGTGGGCACTGAACAACACTGAGCCGTCACGTTCGGCTATGCAACGCTCGTTCGGGTAAAGTCGGCTCGAGTTGACTAATGGAACGAGAGAAATATATCATATAGAGGTATTTAATTTCAATTAAATTGAAATTTAAATGAATAAATAAATTCATGTCTCCGAGCAAATTCGATCCCGAGCCGCACGGGTGAGAAGGCGGGACGTTTCGCGGAATGTGTTGCGTTCGCTAATTGGTAACTTCGCGGACGGTTAACCAAAAAATTTGATGTGTGTGTATGAGACATTATCTCTATTATAATATAATATAATATTTCGCGCTCAGGTAAGTTTTAGCATGTTTATTAAAATGATATGGATGACTCGGAAACTGATCAGTATATTCCTGGTGTTAAATAACGTCCACACGCATTTACTATAATTTGTATACCAATGCAAAACAGAAACGTTGAGAATAGAGCATTGCTTTAATTGCTCATTATATACGAATTTATACGCACTTAATTCTTTCTGTTACACAGGATGGATGAAGGAAATCAAATCGATGACAAATTAAAACGAGAAAGGGAATTGTCTAATGCGCCCGTGAATAAATATCGTCAAAAGAAGCACACTAAATCTCAGCAACTGAATTCGTCGATGCAGGATGACCCTAATGTAATATAGAACGAAAAAAAAAAGTTGGATTTCGTATTATTAACCTCGCCTTGATGAAGTTTTCACTTCTGCCGTGTGGTTTTAAGCACACCCATTTTCTTGTTTTTAAATGTTTGCTTCAGCAGAAATATTTGCATTTTTATCAAGTTTAACTATCTTGTTAAATTGTATCAGTAGATTTACAAAATAAATTTAGCCATTCCTTAACCAGTCACGTAAAAAAGTAAGTCTATTTTAAAAATAAAATTAACCAAAATTCTTTTTCCCTGGTATTGCGGGATACCTTGCCTTTGGGCATTTCTTCAAAGCGAGCGTATTTCTTTCCATCTCAATTGTTACGTGCCGGGTTTGCACTATATCTACCTTCTATTTATTTGGTCTTCATTATTCCTCTCGTCGTATTTTATATCATTTGCCAACTTTGTTTTATCAAAGCGTCGATCACATCTTATTCTACTCGTTGTTGCCCTGAAGTTCCATTTTATCACCTACGAGGTAGGCGCCATAAATTCTCGGCCTGATATACAAAAAAGAAACTAGGAACAATATATTAATTAATAATTCGATACCCTTGTGAAAATAATCTGAAATTTTCCGTCAAAATGTTCTATAACAGCTGCTTGCAACTCAATTTCGTCCTTAAAACTACGTCGCCTAAGGCCTTTTTTTAAATTAGAAAACAAAAAAATTACAAGAAGCCATATCCGGACTATACGGTGGATGTTCCAATTCTTGAAAGCCGTATTCGCGGATGGTAGCTTGTGAAATGGCGGCAGTATGGACGGGAGTATTGTTGTGGAATAATCACACGACACAATCGACGTTTTGAACGAATAATGTCCTTTAATTTATGCAATAAAGACGCATAATATGTGCGGTTCACACATGTATTGCGTTCTTTAAAGTCAATTAGCAAAATGCCCCTTTTTCGTTGATTGAACGACTTTCGCCTTTCTGGGACGAGGTTCATCAGGTCGCCGCCATTCCACGGACTCCCATTTCGATAGAGGATCGTAAAACAGAACCATTGTTTCATCCCCTGTGACAATGGACTCCAAAATCGGTTTTGGGTTGTCTCCACACATGTTTAAAAACGACTGCGCACATTCGACTCGACGTTCACGTTGGACAGCAGAAAGAAGTCGCGGTGTACCCCATCTAGCACTAATTTTATTCATACCCAAATGGTATGGAGAATTCGGCGAACACTTGTTTCGGAAATGTTTGATATCACTCCTAATTCCTTCACTTTCAAACGGCGATCTTCTAGCACTAAATGTTCAATAATTGAAATTTGTTGAGGCGTTATCACTTCAATTGGTCGACCCGACCGATGAGCATCTTCCAGGGATTCTTGTCCTAAACGGAAACATTTTGCCCATTTTTTTACAGTTAAATACGAAGGAGATGAATCACCGTAAACGCCGTCTAAACGTTGTTTAATGAGTTTGTTAAAAATTTAATGACCGCACGGTACCTACTCAATTTTCGCTACTTCAGACATTTTCGTGCGCTAGTCACGTTGGTTGGCTGGTTACTAAAAACTACTAGGCTTCGAACCGTCATATTTACTGTTACGCCCTATTTTTCGTTTTTGCAATGTCCCGTAGGATCTTAACATTTCGCAGTTTATGTTGCTCGATTTTATCTTTTGACCGTGCCTGGTATACTTGAGTTATCTAACTAGGCATGACACATGTCTTTTGTTATGTACACACTCTCTTACAGAAACTAGACATCTCGGAGTAAGGTTATAAATTGTTATGCATTTAACCTTTTAGACCGCAAATTTACGTTTTTCTAAAGAGTACGAGTTAGAATAAGCGCTTCTGTACGTTCTTATGAATGCTTTCTTTTATATACGGCTAGTTGTATCAGGAATTTAGTTTGGGATTTTTACCTGCATTTTGACGTTAAAACTTGATGTATTTCTGAGTTTTCTTAAAACTACGATTTATAGTGGGCAATTCCTGGGCCTGTAAACATTTGCTTAGGCCAACCTACCTGTATTTACTCTGTTGTACTAATTTTGGTAAACGCTTAATGCTTACAGTCGACTTATTGCTTTTCCAGGTTACGATATCTGCGTGCATTTGCTTGTATTCATTCTGGCTTTTTGTATACTTCCCTCGTGACCATGTCTTGTGAAGGAGAACTCTGTCATAATATGTACAATCCTCTATTATACCCTATCCATGCCTTGTTTATTGTAGGCTTGTAGTATTTTTGTACGTGTCTGTCGTAGATTTTATGGCCTTCTTCTGACTTCTTGGGTCACTAAAAGAAAAAAAAATGATTCCATGGAGTATGTATTTGGTTTAGGTAATGTAACATACTTGTTCCCTTTCGTGTACGAATGAGCCGGTGTTATGAATGCACGTCTTACGATGAATTCCGCGACTTCGAATAACCTTAACCTCGAATGGGATACTTGGGCGTTGTTTATTACCTGTAAATGCAATTATAGGTCGGAATGCTACCGCCTTGTCTTAGATGCGTTATTTTTCTCCTAATCAGTTCAATTACCTGATAACTGGACCGTTAATTATACGTGTTTTCCTCTCATAATGTTCGGCAGGGTCGTGTATTTTGTTTACATGATTAACTGTCTGTCAGTGCGTTGGAGCATTGCTGCCAACTGCTGAGACGTGTGATCCCTTCTCCGTATTATTTTGCTGATTTATTATGTGCCGTGCGAGCATATTTTAAGTGGATTTTGTCTTCAATCTAAGCTATAAGGGATGGTTGTGTTTTATTATTGAGTTCATGCTACTGTTGATTTACTTACGGGATAGTTTGGTGTTCGTGTGGTTTTGAATTCTTCCCGCCTGTCTTAGGTCTGTTTCCGGGTTCGTGAACTGCGTGGAAGGTTTGACGCGGCGTATCGGCGGAAGCACGCTATCGGAATGGACTTTTAGGTCATTTCTTCATAGGAAGTGCACAAGTGCAAAGCTGCTTATCTCTTTAAAATTATTTTATGTCTAAAGTAGACAATATCGCTCTGCGGCTCTAATGAGATAAGTGGATATTTCCGTTACCTTACCGTATCTAAATATCGGGGGCGTTTATGTGAATGTCGTTACCCAAGTTTTGCTGACCACGTGTTTGGGCTCTAAGTTATTTGTACAATTGTGCCCTTTTGAAGTAAAGATACCGTGTTCTCCGAAATAAAAGAAAATCGGGGTAAGTTTGAGAGAATTTCTTTAAAGTTAATTTCCAGAGTTTTAATCTCTGTTTTTCTTTATTTTTTTGGGGGGGGGTACCTAGGAACTAGTAGTACGTTACCGATTTTACGATATTTGCTGACGTACTCACTGTCGTATAAAATTATTGTGTGGAACACAGATCCTGCTTAGTCGAATTGACCGTTATACCTTCCGTAGTGGCTTGGACTTGTTCAGAAGTGTGAAGCTACCGACTCATTGACTTCTGCGAGGAGTGCCTCCTGAAGGGCTTCGTTACAACATCACCAGGCAGTGAGCCATTCTTCTTACCTGTATCACAAGATAAGTACAGCACCAATTTTAATCTACGTTTTGCATCTCGACTAATTTGTCAGGACTTTGAGCCAGTAAGCTGGTCATTTTACATGTTTTAAGAACTAACGAGTGTTTTGCAAGATTCTATTGCAATCACCTTTTCATGTGTTAGGTCACAATTACAGCTAATTAAATTTTGCTTATAATTTTAACTTGATTTCGTTGTACACCGAGTGATCCCAAAGTAGGATTATTGTTGGGGATCTCGTTGTTTGCCCACTCTTGTACTTCCTGAGGTACGACTCAGATAAATTTTCCTGGATTTAATTCTTTTCAGTAGAATTCAATAAATTCTTCTTTTTTATACTGTATTACCTTTGACTAAATTCTGCTATTTAAATATCTTTCGTAAACATAAATTCTGTACAGTAAATCCAGTCCTTTTATATACATATATAAATACATATTATTATTTTACCTATGACTAAGATGAACTAAATTAAATATCATTTGTAAACAAAATTCTTTACAGTAAAATTCAATAATTTCACTTTCATACTATTTTCCTGTGTCTAAATGTGCTAATTAAGTACCAATTGTATACCTAAGCATTTGTGTATCACGTTTAAACCTTTCTCAAAATTTAGATTTTCTTTTATAATTTAGTAGATTAATTAACGTTTATTGTAGTAATGTCGCCGTTGGTTGGCGACTTATTTAAGATTACATGTAATTAAGCTTGTAAGGCTTACAAAACGTTTCAGCTGCCGACCTTTCTCTGCCAATAAAAGCGGAGGTTATGTCAATTTTCTAACGGTTACTACCTTATTTTGATAAGGCTTTGAGATCAAGTGTTTAAGAATAAATTTGCCGCACATATTAATTTTCAATATATTTCTTTAACTTAAAAATTTCACTAATATTTCATTGTATTAATTAAACTTTTTTTTATAACTTTTAAGTAAAAATAAATTTCGTAAATACCTTGAAGTATAAATTTGGTTCTTGTCAGTTTTGAGACATATGATATAATTTTGGGCAATTATTTCCAACATTGTATGTTGATAATCTTTTTTAAATTAATATATAGCATACCATCCATTTTCCTCTTTCCTTTTTTTTACCTTAACATTTAACTACGTGACTAGCACTTGGATAAGGTTTGTGTATCTGACCCATACAGGGTGATCCGTAGGTGAATCTCACTGGAGGGACACAGCCAGTGGCAGTTCATAGAGAACGCAGGTAGGTTACCTCCTAGGTAGCGTAGTGTCCTGGTGCCCAGAGACAACGTCGCTAGCGTCGCCGCCGACCGACGCTCTTTTCATAAAGTTTAATTTCTTGAACCGTCACGCCATCTGCGACTTGAGTTAGCTCGGCCCTGCGATTCTTAAATACCTCCACCTCACTATAGTGATCTCCCTATACCGTAACTTACCTAAGATTTATTTTTTTAGTTGCGACGTTGTTGAGGGCGTAACATTACAGTGTACACCTCGCGTATGTGCATGCATGACGTGACAGACTTTGAACGCGTTTGAACCTGTATAAGCCTGTCAGGCCGAGAATTTATGGCGCCTACCTTGTGTTTATGGGTTTTGAAGGAGTTTCTTACAACTCTCCCACTTCGCAAGTAGTGAAAGAGATGGACTCCTCTCGATTCCACTAAATACAAGTATTTATTGAAACAACCATATTCAGTCACATTGTCTCATTCCGGCGCGAAATGGGTATTAGAAAGTAGTTTAAAAATTGTATTAATTACAAAAAATCGTATATAATTGATTCATTTATATTAAAGAATAATACCACTTTTCTTTACAAAGCATTTATCCACTATACTGAAGAACATTGTATTAATTTAAATTTAAGTAACCACAATGTTTGAGGAAGAAAAATTGTAACACTTTGAATATTCTTCATGATTTACCAGAAAGATCTGTTATGTAAGTTATTTCTATAGCCTATATATTTATTCTCGAGTTCCTACAAGGAAATTACATAAAAACCATGTTTAAGTAATATTACTAGTTAATAAATCATCGGTGTTTCAAATAGACATGTATATCCAGTTTTTAAATCTAAGTTGTCTAAGTCTAAGTCAAGGGTAAATTATTTTTTGATAAGACTTACAATTTTGCACAGATTTGGATTTAATCACCTACAGTCTAAACATTTACGCAACTAATATGACCACTCTCAAAATTATACAAAATAATACTATGAGAGTTACCTATAGCCGACACTCTGGTTCTTTCGCAACTTTCAGCTGAGGACTGACCTTCACCTGAAGAGACGCATTGAGTATCTGTAAAATGTATAGTAATTATATATTTATAATGGCAATCCTCCTCAGAACAAAGTCCTACTTTCAGTTGGAAATTGGGCAGCCTATGTCTTTATCCACAGATTTCTTCTAATTGGTTTTTTTGAAATTCTAGATTCAACAAATTTGAATGTTAAAATAAAAAAACTTATATTCATAAAATTATAAATGTATGTACCTATTTGTGATTTTAACTTTACTCTTCCTATTTCTAATTGCCTTTCACTATTATTGCTGCTTCGGATTGGTATTATGAAAAGAGGTACATCCAATCATTTTAACCAAAGTAGTAAATAAAACACAAAACAGCTAAATTTTTAGTTATAAATAATAAAGTTCTTCTAACCTTAATTGTAATTCACGATATTAAGAAAATAAAGTATGCTGTCTCCCTCTACTCTATCCACTTTAAATTTTACCGGATATATCACATAAGCAATTACCGTGCCTTCAAATACTTTCCTCCTTAGAGCTCGCCATGCTTTTTTAAGGGTCCTCGCTAGTGAATGGGAAATGTAATATTGGTTGCATAGCACATAATTTAATAAGCCAAGGATGTCCGAGTACTTTTACACATAGGGAACAAATAATTAATTTTTGAAATAATAACTCAATACCTAAGCGAATAAAAATTCATTTATGACCAACTATTTACACATTTGTAACTGCGGAAAATATTTATAGCAGAATAACAATTCATTGTAATGTGGGTTGCCTAATTTTAATTTATTCTATGTTCATTTTAAACAAAGTAAGAATAGTTGAACAAGAAATGAGTGCACAGCCGGGTAGCTTTCTATTCAATTTATAACGTGAACCCAAGCAAACAAATCTCCTCCGAAGGATTTTTGAGAAAACTGGTTTTTAATATTTTGACATATTAATTAATTTTCTGTAATCCGATAATTTTTTTCTAAATTTGATTCTTCAGCCGGGTAGATTATATCATTTTTCATAAGTTGACGTTGAAAGGTTTTCTCCATCTTTAAAATCAACAAAAATATCTGGATCCTAAAATCTGCTATTTTGCCATTGTTGACAGATCCACTAGCGAGGACCCTTAATGGTTGGTGACAGTTCACGTAATCAGGCACACACGCATAATTTAGATATGGGTCGATCACCCAAACAGACGATACACGTCATAAAGAATAATTTCGGTCCAAGTAACATTAAAGTACAATAATACCTACTAATCCTAATATTATTCTAGCTTCCGGTAACGTTTTATGTTACCAGAACTGTACGCCGTTGCAACATATAAAATGGTAACATTTTATTCTGTCTAATGTCATACTGTCATAGTTGTTTACATTTTTCAGTCACTTCATTATCATACGTATTTCTTCCATTTTTACTATATATATACGCCGATTTCATTTTTAACAATCAGTTGTTTTCACAACTAGATCATGCCTAAACCGTTAGAAAATAAAGAAATAATTCTCTCTTTAATCGGGTATTTTGAAAAAGAACGCGATAATAATGCGCCATTGCTACCCCTAACAGCAGTTCGAGAGGTAATATTTTCTGTTATTTATAGTTTATACAATAAACGTTTTAATAATAATATTTTTCATTTAGAGAGTAGCAAGTGCTTTAAATATTCACATTGCAACTGTAAATAAAATATCATCTACATCAAAACAGGGGGTTGGACCATCTAGCCCAAAGCGAAAACGGCCTAGAAGTAAGCCTGTTGTAAATGTTGATGACTTTAATCAGTGTGCAATAAGAAATACAGTATATGACATGTATAGAAACAGTAAGTTCTTAAGGATTTACGTTTATAAAATTAATATTTGAGTTTTTTACAGAACAACATATCACGCTTCATTCACTGAATATTACTCTTAAAGAAAAGGAACTCTTTTCTGGTGGCAAGTCATCTTTACGGACAGTATTACACAATATTGGTTTTAATTACAAGAAGGATGATCCTAAACGAGCTTTAATGGAACTACCACAAATTGTATTAAAACGTGTTACATTCTTGCAACAATATGTTCGTATGAAACATGAAAATGTTCGCCAGTTTGTGTTCCTTGATGAAACCTGGGTTTTCCAAGATGGAAAAATTCGTAAATCTTGGCAAAATGAATCTATACAACCCACAAAAGCTTCAAAAGTAGGTGGAAAAAGGTACATTATATTTCTAAGAATAACATATTCTTATCTTATGTATATTTATTATATTATCTTGTTTTAGATATATTGTATTACATGCAGGTAGTTCTAATGGATTTATTCCTGGAGCAGACCTAATATTTCCGACAAATAGTCAGTATTTAGATTATCACGGTGATATGAACAGGGACAACTTTTTATACTGGTTTGAACACCAACTTCTTATAAGTTTAAAAGAGTCGTCCATAATTGTCTTGGATAATGCCAGTTACCACAGTACTATTAAAAATAAAAGTCCAACATCATCTGCCACTAAAAATGAAATTCAGACATGGCTCACCAATAATAACATTGACTATGACGGAGCTGCTTTAAAAATACAATTACTGCATTTAGTTAAACGGTTAGTACATCTATATTTAATTATTTTATTCAATAATTTCATTCAAAGTACAGCTTGCTCAAAGCAACGTTATTTGTCAACACTGTTATGACATCACAGTGACGTTTCATATGACGTGTATCGCCTGTTTGTGTAATTGACCTATAGTTTGGTTATGTCATGTAAATAATAGTAAGCGTACTTATATAATTTGAATTAATGTAAGAATTTGAAGTTTTTAAAAGCTTAGCATGTACACCAACATTGATTACTTAAAAAAACTTAAAAACCACCTACTCTAATGAGGAAAGTATTTGAAGGCACGGTACTTTCGCATTGAAAGGAAAACTTTCGGAAATATTGATATGTTTGGATTTACCAAAATAGGTTAAGTTAAAAATTGCATTCGATCCAAATTTCAAGTAGATTTTAGATATTGATCCAAAAGTTACCTTTTTACAATTATTTTATTTATACATATTTTCTGTTTTTGAAACATATAATAAAATCTAAAATAGTTGAAAAATTAATACATTCTCAACTGTTTACATGTCATATCAAATGCTCTTCCACATTTTACGCTATAAGTTTCGTGTTCTGGCGGGATATGTAAATCACTCCGTCTTATTTTGAGGCAGGGTATAATATAAAAATGATGCACTTATGCTTTCATACTATGATAATGAAATCCGTTTCTTTTCGGAATATATTTCTGTAATAGCTATTTAATGCATAGTAAAATATATATGTTTATGTATAGAATTTATTGGGGAACCAAGCTTTAGCGCTCGTTATACAGTTAAATTTTATATCGTTAGCGAACGGTATTTTCAATAGCACATTTTATGAGTCCCAATTACGCACTGAAATAAACTGTTATTGTACACACTTGAAGTGGTAATGAAATTTTCATTACGAAAGCAGAAGCAATTGCTGTTCGTATAATAATGCTGTACATGCTCGAAGTATATTTGATTGATTGCAAATCAGTGTATTTGCTGCGTTTCATATGCTAAATAATATTGTCTAGGTCTTTTGATGACAACAATAAACAATAATATTCCGAATGTGTATTTATATTATATGGGATAAGCATTTACGAATAGAAATGAACTCATCGCAAAGTATAAAGGTTCTGATATCTACTTTTAATTTACCATTAAAATACTGTTACTCTTTGTTTTTCTTTCCCTCTATATGTCCTTTCCTTAGTTGAACTCATTGATAGGTATATTCTTTTTTGAATTTTTAATTAATTTAATTTTGGAGCGAGCTGTATATTATCTCGCAATTTAATTTAATTATAATTTACTTTTTTTCTACGCAATAAATTTGGGTTGGTTCCCTTCATGTTGAAATATTGTTGTTCAATTCAACATTTTATTTTATTTTTGGAACCCATTTTAATATTCGTGCGGCCATTTGTTGGTGAACGGTTAGTCCGTGGTGATAGAGATCTATTTGATGCCGAAATATTGTCAATTTAGTTTTGTATTTTCTAATTTTTGGGGTTAATTATTTCATGTTTTATTTATTAATCGCCCTCTATTTGTTTCTTCCCCTTCATCATTTTTAATTATATGCCGTCGATCGGTTAATTTGCGTCTATTTTATCGATTGAGTTATGCGTAAGCGTAGATCATTTTGATTGGTTCCTTTTTCGCGCAGGGAGATTGAAGCGACATTTTCCCTACAAGCGTAACGTTGATTGAAGGAATACATAAAGATGCGCCACTACATAGCACTGAGCGTAGCCAAAACTGGATCCGAGATCTATAGCGACTGCATCAGTCGTTTGGATCCGAGATTCGAAACACCCCGAGGAGGCGATGATGTTTCTCGGCAAGGGGTTTGCGGGACGACTTAACGGAAAGACACGCTATTTTACTATAGCCTTGCGCATCTTTATATACTCGTATATTCCTTCAATCAACGGTTACACTATAAGCAGTGTTAAATGTTCAAAGTACCTTCTGAACAAGTTTTGATATAATCATATGCCGCCTTTGGTGTAATCTCGCTGTGTAATTAGCAGATGATTGGGCAGAAGTGCTATTAGTTTCGTTTAATTATCGGCATTTGTTCGGATATAATTGTTGAACGTTTATGTACTGGTAAGGTTTAGAGTCCATGCTTAGACCTTTAATTAACGCATTTTGTCTCGTTTACGTTTCCTTGTAGCTTTTATTGCCGGATGGCATAATTTTCTCGTAACGTCATCGCTCAGAGTTCAAATTGACATGTGTTGCCGCCATTTTGTTGGAAATCTGGGATTAAGTTGGAATTTTTGAAATACCAGGATTATTTCCACATCCAATCCGGGTCCGAGGGTTTAATCCAACCCACAGCCATTGTTCTCGTGGACGCCTTGAGGGAATTACCACCCAGAATTCTCCGTTCTGAAGGATTGGAGCCTCACAGAGAAGTTTTTTTTTTTCATTTTACTGTAACTTTGAATCTTGATGAGATGAATTTAAACTGAACAGTTAATTAATGCCCAGTGAGCCAAAGAAGTTTTATTTTGTTATTTTGATTAAGTACTGTGTTCAATAATTGCTTAAATTGACCCCGATAAATGAAAAATCGGAGAGTTAAGTCTCCCTCAGGCACTGGCAAATTTTCCAGGTGATGTTTAGACGATAAGAGTAATTTTCTTGTTCTTTTATGTGTTAATTAGACTCTGTTACATGTAAATTCTTGTAAATAATATTTAAATTAACCACGTACCTGCCGTTTACAAGGGTTAGGTAACGTTTATCCTATTACTGTATTCATGATTCTGTTACTAGTGTTTAAGCCTGTTCTATTTAGTTGAATTTATCCTGAGCAGCCTTCGGTTGATTAATTTTTGGCTACTGTAAATTGTAAATTTTATAGTTAGTTACGTGGGTATTGCATATCTACAGCGTGTAATTCTGTAGAGCCTTCACGGTTAATTTATGTAAACAAGATCTTGTAATCACCACCTCATAGCTGTGTAACTTCCTTTTGAATGTTTTTTTTTCATCTTTAACCAAGGTTAGTGTGAATACAGGCTATTTAAAATTGGTTTTCAAGTGCACATTTGTAAATACGTGTCATAAGTTAATTGTCATAATTCAATTAGTTAATGATTTTCTTACAGTTGTGTAATATTGGGTATATATACAGGATGACCCACACAAATGTTTTTTTTTAATTATTAATCTGTACTGGCAATTCAATAACTCATTTAAACTGTTTTGTGGTTTAATTTCAATCTAATGATCTCGAATAGATCTGTGAATAAGTTATTCTTGGAACAATTTTGGGATTAATTAAATTTGTTATTGTTGTTATTTGGGTCTATGTTTTTTTTTGCAACCTTAAGTACTTGCAATTGACTTTGCCCCTGGGTCAAATCACATTTGGGGTAAGAATTAATTTCCTTCTAAGAAGGAAGGGGCACGCCCTCACCGGAAGAGTTAGCGGCATAATTCTTACTCTATGTTCTCCATCGCACTAGGGAAGCAAGAAGGTAAGGTGTGCTGAAGGTGGCACTACAGTCTCCGAAACTTTTATGTAATTCTTTTTTTTTTGTAAGCGCAGGCTATAGTTATTCTAGTTTAGTCGTGGTACATCTAGTTTATCGTCGGATGAGTAAATTTTACTGTTATGGGATGCGCCATATTTTGTTACGCTTCCGGCCTGTAATTTAACAAGGCTAGACCCTCCCGCTTACAGGACGGAAGCGTCACAATACAGTTAAATAATAGTAATTTTTCTTAGTTCAAACCGTAGATCATATAGACTACATAGAATTACAGTAATGCGTCTGTAGTCGTACAGATTGATTAAACAAATTATAATTATGTTATTTATGTTTTTCGAACTGTACATTGTGTTATGAAATACCTCAGAAATACCGTAAAACTGGAAACAACCAGAAGAGAAGAGAAAGTATGATGAAAGTGGTAGTATTTAATCATTTTATTTACACTTAGTTATAAAAAAAAAGTTTCCACTAACCTCATATATTGCGTGTGATATTAGACATTTTAGTGGATTTTTTTTGCAGCTAAGTGTACATAATATTCATATTTAAAAAACTAACTGTATATACATTTGTACGATATAATAAATTGAAATCATTTTACAACATATTGTTATGATGTAGAAAGCTACACATTGACTGCGCCTATAATGTTATAAATAATAAATAAATAAATGTTTATTGCCAACAGTTTAATCGTATGATCAGTTGTAGTTTATATATATTTATGTTGAACTCTCTCTCCGCAACTATTTGATCAACAATTTTTTATATTTATATTTTGCACATACGTGAAAACTTATCAACAAAGATAATAATTCGATTAATTAAGCAACAGTTTTCATAAATTAAATAAGGCTTCCGACGCCATAAGTTATTATTGCTCCAGCACCATTGGATCGACTCCAGGTTTTGTCTCTCCACATTCCTCAACCTGTGTGTTAAACCATAGACCAACGCTCAGTAAGTATGGGATTCATGTGCGAGGCTTCTGACTTTGAAGAGAGCGTGCAAGATATTGTGCCAATGGTGCGCCGAAACAATTTATAGCTGTTATTAGTGTGTATTATAGGAAGAAGAATATTATTCAAGGTTAATGCATTGTCTCCCAAAGTTTATTAAAGTAAACTTAGCCTGAAAACCTACATAAAGTGTTTTGTTGTTCCATGACACTTTCCATTTGTTAATTTGAAGAATTTATTCTGTTTGAATATATACCGAAACACGTCAAGAGGTGCAATAAAATAAAATTATACTAATTGTTGTAAACCATATTGTAAACGACATTAAAGCGCTATATTATATATAAAATATAAACAATAAAAAAATGTTTTTTATTGTTTCTCAACACGAGCTTCAATGACGACCTATAGTTACAGTATTAATTTTCGTTTAGGTACAATGAATATTATTAGCTTTCATGAATAATATTTTATGTCACAATTTTAATATTGTTGATTTCAGGTACACGCTATTAGTGAATGGACAAAAATATAATTACCGACGTATGAGTGTTTGCTTAAAATATATGTTGGTACGTTTCCGTTGATAGTTATCGCAACATGTTTTTTAGAAAAGTCATTCGCAAAAATATTTGCCCAATAATTATCGAAAAAAATGCAAGAAATACATCTTCTTCTTCTTCATCTCTCTCTATTCTAGGCAAATTGCCTGTTCAAACTTCGCAGCGTGCCTTCAGTTCAATCAATTGCAAGGTTGTCACTCCATCTCTTTCGCGGCCTCCCCATACTTCTTCTCCCCAGAAGAACAAATATATATTAAGTTAAATATAAATGTAAATGTATTTGTTTTGTTTATAAGATCTCGTATTATTTTGTTTTTTCTAATACCAAATGTAATTTCTTTTATAGACATAGCCTTATTGGAAGGATGTTTGGATAAATGTGGGAATGTTAATGGACCATATGTTAAAAAATAAAATTATGCTTATCTCCAGACTACCTTCATTCACATCTAGGTAGATAATATTCCATATTGTAGACCCTAATTTTAGTGCAGTGCTTGCAGAATACTGCTAGATATAATAATTAAGATGTCCTATGCATTGCTGACGAAACATCGGTGGCGAAGGCGTGTTCCTAGTTTTGCTTGTTGCAGTAAACAAGCGAATTCGACAAATTAAAATATATCATTTCAAAATTAACAATTATACTTTTTAATACAAATGTATTTAAAAATTGCACACTAAATATATAATGGGTAGAAATGCGCAGAGGTGCCGACTAACTGCGCTAATGTAAATTCCGGCGTTGTATTCATTAGAATTCATTAAAATAAAACAAACAGAAAAAATTTTTGTTTTTCTTATTACGTTTTTGCATTAAATTGAATACAAAGGATTAATTAAGGTTTCGTTGGGAGTACTTTCTTATAATTCAAATTATTTACACCTACATTTCACTCTGAAAGTACATCATAACACAGATTCAGAAACTTTATTTTAAAAACTAATTCCAGTCGAACATGCATTGAGTCTTTGTTTATTTGTGTTTTAAATTTCGTTTTCATATTTCGTGAATGAAAGCGGTACTATTGTTTGAACGAAACGTTTTAAAGTTCAGAATTTATATTAGCACATATGGCGCCACCCCTTTACGTCCTACCTCGCGGCAGTTAGTGGGCACCTCTGCGTAAGCCCTAT
This sequence comes from Amphimallon solstitiale, assembly GCA_963170755.1. NCBI lineage: Eukaryota > Metazoa > Arthropoda > Insecta > Coleoptera > Scarabaeidae > Amphimallon > Amphimallon solstitiale. The sequence goes on from OY720675.1 coordinate 61,956,683, forward strand.
GCTTAATAGCTGTATATAACTTTTATATATACTCATAGCCAGGTATATATATATCCATTCACACATACTTACGTACATAAAACATTGTTAACAATGTATGAAAGTATAGAAATTCTATATTTTGTATGTACTCCTATGAATTTTCGATCCTAAACGTTTTTATTATAGATATTTCCACATCGCAAAGTTGAATAATATGGCAGCCTTGACTACCATGAAATAAACATAAAATTAACTGAAACAGATGGCCTCTCAAATGTGATCATTCCAATTTTTACGTCGAACTTATTAAACAGAATAATTTCCTCCAGCAAGTGGTTTGTATGCTTCTTTTATATGGTGGATTTATTAACAGACGTTAACACCAACATTTGTAACTTATGAATTTCGATTTTTGTTATACACATAAATTGATATTTGTTTTGTGAAAAGTTAGTGTACAAAATTATGTTACCAGTAGGAATTGAGTAACGGTTGCCTTGAATCCAGTGTTGTACATTTATGGGAATGTATTGGTCGCATTCAGCAGACGGATCGGGAACCATTCCCGCTCCAACGGTTCACTTGAAAACAGTTGAGTGTTGGTTGGACAGGACCGTTCTTTTGGTACTTATCACTGCTGCCATATGGTAGAATTATACAGATTAAACTGAATAAACAATAATAATAAATTGTGTTTTTGCATTAAGTTTCGGCCCAGTTTTTAGTGTAAGCGCCGATTTTCACAACCCCGATTGTAATTGTCGATGAACTCCAATATTTTAATACATTTATTTCTGCGCAATAGCATTAGTTTGTTCATCTACTTTTCTAGTAATTTTCTTCAAAATTGTGTGTCACGTTGGTGTTGAAATGCGTTAATACGCATGCGGTCAGAATTTTTCCTCTCGCAAAAATGGCGACCGCTCCGCAACATGTGAGCGTACATCATCTGAATCCGATCACTGAACAGTTACGCAACTGTCGCTGAATGCGACCATAGTTATTGTTGATGAAAATGATTGAAAACAAATATGAGCCAAATATCGACTTTGCAGCAAATCTGTAAAGTACGCTCCATCATTTACGACGTTTAAAATGTAATTATGCGCTTTTATAGTGTAAACTAAAAATTATGTTACTTTTTAACAGGATTAGTCACTCACATGACATTTATTATAGAACGTACATTATATCATTAACCTATCCCTTGGTATAGCTAAACATAGAAGTTCTCAGGATGCTCTTACAGCAAATTGAAATAGAATAATAATAATAATAATAATAATAATAATAATAATAATAATAATTTATTTATTGACCTCCACATATTAATAATAATATAACATAGAAGTAGTATTTTAACGTAAGTAAAATTAGAGGTTGAACGGATTAGAATAATTCTAATTCAGTAAAGGTCAGAACAGAATTCTCTTCCTATAAACCTAATAATAGTATAAAATATATACAAGTAAAAACAAAAAAACAAAAACATTTCAAGATAAATTATCTAAAATGAGCAACTTAATTTAATTAAATACTTAGAACAGGGAGGAACTGCTGTCTTTCCATAAGATAAGATTTTAGTTACGTCTTGAAACGTATGACGGACTACTTTTCAATGGTGCGAGTAGGAAAGTATACGTTATCGTCGCGTTATATGATAGTAATTGCTTAAACAATGTAATTTTGTTTGGCGGACGGGTAAGAAAAGGCATAAATTTAACATTCGGAGTCTAAACATTCGTTCTAAACATAAGTTTATGAAAGACATAAGTAGACTCCTTATAAAAAATCGGAAGAAAATAGCACTATGCAAAGCACTGCTTAGAAAGCATGGCTTGCGAGATATTCGAAAAAAACTGATTTTCAATAAGAGTAAAAGACCTACTTCTGGTAGGAATTTCGAAAAACTTCTTAATACGATTTTTCTCAAATTTAATTTTAAGTACATTTCAATTCTTTATTGTTTAAACTTAGTAATTGACGAAATATTGGCAAAATTCAATTTTTTCACTGAAGTAAACTACTACTTCCGGTCTACCGATTTTACTGAAAAACTAATCAGATCTAAAGAGGGGGATTATACATGTAAATACAACATTTGGAATTGATACCTACAGCGGTTTGACCGCTATCGTGGTCACACACACAGAGAGAGAGATGGAGGGAGAGAAAGAGAGAGAGGGAGGGAGAGAGAGAGAGAGAGAGAGAGATGGAGAGAAAGAGAGAGAGAGAGAGAGGTTTCTTAAAAACAACTTTTTTTGTATCAGGGGACTTCAAAACGTGGACATCTGCAAAAATCTCGAGGTCGAAAATTTTCATCACAATACTTCCTTATACTACGTATAAGAAAGTAAAAGTATTGAATAATAAATATAATAAAGTATGAATTCCATATCATACGTCTCGAGGGGTAGAAATGATTCTGTCTATAAAAAGGAATGTATATTTTTCAATTATTTAATTACCATTGATGGAGTGCATATAAATCAGTATTTTTAATATTGTTTTGTGCAATAATCGTATTTTTTTATTACTTACAAAAACGAAAAGATGTTCGATTTTTATGAGAGTATTTCGCTCCTTGTAATCACCCTCCCACAGGTTTCTTAAATAAGCAGACGAAATTTAGATAAACGTTAGGTTTATTTGCTATCGTATAGTTCGGTTTCCATCTTAGATGGATACGTCTCTTTAAATGGAATACTTCGATCAATTGGATCATAACAAGAAACTTCCGCAATAGGAAGTATAAATCAAACTATAAATAGGAATGTCAGAGTTGAAGATATCTTGTGATGACAGCATCGTTAGTTATTCGATATTTTGTTATTAGTAATAATGACATCGAATCGCCTGTCTCAGAAGTTTAACTGCGTTTCACATGCGTTGAATTTTTTTATTAGCGCGCATAGACAGTGCAGTAAGAAAAGCATTGCCTTTTCGAAATTAGAGAGTGTGTAAGAGACAAACAGTGCATCGTATGCATTAAAATAACTAACAGCGTATACGGTGTGTTTTAATACAACGATTAAAGATTTGAGGAGCTTATAGTACAGTCGAAAATAAGGTAAAAATTCTTAATAAACATATATTCGCAAATCAACCATTTAAGAGATAACACCTATTTTATAGTTCCCGCAAAATAAATATGTTTTCGTTTTTTTAATTAAGATGTAATTGAAATTTTACATTAATAAGTTATAAGAAGACAAAACAAAAACAAAATATTTAAAATGCTATCCTCACATTACGACATCTTCCTTCAAAGGACACATTTTTTCCAAAAACCCGGGTCTTTCTTGAGTTGTCTGGTAACAGAGTTCTAGTCATAGGTGCATTTGTTAAAAATATTTTACCGGCGTTTCGTACAATGAAATTTTAAATAACTCCAGATACTAAAATCCAGCGGATTTAAATGTGGACTTTGGAAATCATACAACGTAACCCTCTCTACCCTATCCATCTCCATGTTCATGTGTTCTTAACAACAAGCGAAAAATGCAGTAGAGCACTATCTTGCATAAACCAGAGATTTTGTCTCAGATTTAAAGGTAAATCTTTTAAAAGTTCAGGTAAAGATTTTCTAATAACTCGAGGTACGCAAAACTTGCTAAGAGTTTTGGTAAAACAAATTGTCCTAAGCTAGAGCATTATTCTCCTACTAAACGTAATTATTGTGGAAAATGGATATTCCTTTTTTAGTAAATGCGGCTTAATGAGTAGAAAATATAATATTCTGCCTGAATGATAAGTTTACTCTCAGGTAAGAGTGTTTAGATTTTTATAAGTATTTTTGATTTTGTTGAGAATATAATTTTTATTTCGTAACCTGACACCAATAAATATACTGCCACCTACGCTCTTCGATAATATACGTGTCAATAGTAAATATACGTTTTACACTTCAATTCCTTTTTTTACATTGACCTGCAAATATAAAATATGAAATTATTAAAAAACCCAAGCTCCACGCTTATGATTAATATTAATCATAATTTTGTTATGAAGTTTTGTGTCCCATAGAACTACCATACCAACATTCCAAACTTTAACAAAATCAAATAAGCGGTTTATATTTGTAGTAACAAAACTGTTTCTAACATGCCTGTGCCATTACAATAAAATCGCTGTTTTCTGGTAAAAGATTGATTTTCGAATATATATTGTAATAAAGTCTCGCTTTGTAGTACATGTGCGTGTGCATTTGCGCTCTTGCGTTACACTGTGTTTTCTCATAGTTCACGTTGTTTATATTAAGGTAAATCTATATCATCCTGTACATATTTTTTCCCTCTTGCTAATTTTATAATTTTCATATTGTCGTTCATTGTTTACTATCTGTAATTGTTAAATATCTGTTTCATGTCTGATATATTGCATGCATCGGGTTTCTAAACACTTTTTTAGAGGTTTTTACTAGCTTAAGAACTGTTGCGTTTTTCTCCGATTACTTTTTAGTTTACGTTTAGATTCGTTGACCTATTCATTCACGCATTTGGGATATTATACAATTACACCTTTCCTCTGTACTCACAATTTTATGTTTTCCGTATGGTCTTGTCTTGTACGTCTGGAAGTCGTCGCGACGGGCCCCGCTGACGCAGAAAAGTGACCTTGTCTTATCCTCACCTTTTTTAACGTATTTACATTTATTGTTTATTGTTTATTTGTTTATTGTTTATTTGATAATGAACTGCGCTTGTTGAAATACTCTGATGGGTAAGGAGGATAGTACTGTTAATTGCGGAATTTGCAAAAAACCGTTCAAAACATCGTGTGTTGAGTTAACGAGGAATGAGGTAAAGAAAATTAATTTTAATTGTGGCCTGTCTTGGTCTTGCAAGGAGTGTTCGAAATTCGGTAACGACCTGATTAGTTTAAGATCAGCTATTGTTGCGCTACAAGAGGAAATCAAAATCTTGAAATTGGGTCAATCTGCTCCACCGGCTTCCGTAGTCAATCCTTTACTGGCGGCAGAGGAAATTATTCAGGAGGTTATCGAGCGGGAGAAACGTAGGAAGAATGTTCTTGTGTTCGGTCTTGTTGAGGCAAAGAATGATTCAAGAGATCAACGATTGGTATCTGAACGCAAAATTATTGTTGACATATTTGAGCACTTGAAAGTTGCTGTTCCTGATTTCAAGCTTAACAGACTGGGAAAATTTGATGAAACCAAGCCGGAATCGAAGAGACCTCTGAAGATTGGTTTTTGTGATTGCGATGTTGTTACTAAATTACTTAGCAAGGTTAAATTATTAAAGGATTCCCCTGAGTACGCTAGTATTTCTGTCTCTCGCGATCGTACACCATTGGAACAAAAATTATATAAAAGCCTTAGGACAGAGCTGTCTGAGCGTATGAATAGTGGTGAGAAGAACATCAGAATAAAGTATGTTCACGGTATTGCTAAAATCGTCTCTTTAAACTAATTCAGCCCAACAGATTTTCACAACTTAGCATCTATTACCAAAATGTCCCGGGTCTTCGTAGTAAGACAAATTCTTTGTTCACTTCCAGCTTCTCGCCTCCTCATGACATCCTTCTCCTAACTGAAACTTGGCTCCATAGTTCGATCTCAAACAATGAACTTCTGTCTCCCTTGTACTCCATTATTCGCTGTGATCGTGATCATGACGCTACTGTTAGGTCTCTTGGGGGTGGCGTTCTGATGGCCTTATCATCTGACGTTGTTTGGGAGATTGTGGATACTACTACATTTAAAACGTCAATGCCTTTGATTGATCTGATTATGGTGAAAATTACTCTCGACACTTATTGTTATTATTTGCTTCTACACTACATTCCTCCCGACTTAGATGTGGATTCCCTGGAGTACTTTTTGGATTCACTTGCAATTTTCTTACTTGATAGGCAAGTGGTTATTGTGGGTGATTTCAATTTCCCCAACTTTATTTCATAACCGCTTAGTTATGATCCCAAGTTGCGCTTGTTTTTGTCTTTTATGGAGTCTTTAAATTTTCGCCAATTTAATTCTGTTCTCAATTCTAATAACAGGATATTAGATCTGGTTTTGGCTAATTTTTTGAATGAGATTCAGGTTATGCCTGATCCGCAGCCGCTTCTTCCGGAGGACAATCATCATCCGGCGCTGGATGTTACTGTACCTAATGCGAAGCGACCAAAGCAATTCACTTTCCCGTCTAATAACAACAAACGTTACAATTTTCGTATGGCCAACTACATTAAGCTCTACTTAGACTTATCTTCTGCAGATTGGTCCTTTCTGGATGACTGTGTCAAAGTCAATACAGCCGGAAAATCATACAACGTAACCCTCTCTACCCTATCCATCTCCATGTTCAGGTGTTCTTAACAGCAAGCGAAAAATGCAGTAGAGCACTATCTTGCATAAACCAGAGATATTGTCTCAGATTTAAAGGTAAATCTTTCAAAAGTTCAGGTAAAGATTTTCTAATAACTCGAGGTATGCAAAACTTGCTAAGAGTTTTGGTAAAACAAATTGTCCTAAGCTAGAGCATTATTGTCCTACTAAACGTAATTATTGTGGAAAATGGATATTCCTTTTTTTAGTAAATGCGGCTTTATGAGTAGAAAATATAATATTCTGCCTGAATGATAAGTTTACTCTCAGGTAAGAGTGTTTAGATTTTTATAAGTAGTTTTGATTTTGTTGAGAATATAATTTTGATTTCGTAACCTGACACCAATAAATATACTGTCACCTAGGCTCTTCGATAATATACGTGTCAATAGTAAATATACGTTTAACACTTCAATTCCTTTTTTTACATTGGCCTGCAAATTTAAAATATGAAATTATTAAAAAACCCAAGCTCCAAGCTTATGATTAATATTAATCATAATCCATGTTAGCGTATTTGATCAAAATTACATATTACAGCTGTAATTTGTTCTAATAATATTCACGCTATTTTTTCATTTGAAATTGTTTTTCATACTTTGTCTCCTTTCCAAACTATATCGGGTATAATTAGGAATTTCGTTAAGTATTAAGTTTAAGAAGTTTTCAAGTATAATGTGTAAGGATTACTAGTCCGTATTTTAAATTTCTAATATGAATTAAAAGGTAGAGAATAATGAAAAAGGGTAATATTGGAAAATATTGTAGCTATTGAAAAATAAGACAATATATGTACATATGTAATTAACAGTTACGAAAAATATGTAAATCATAAAAGTATCAGTAGTTTCAATTTGGACTGCCAATCACATTATAATTGTATAACATATTGCAATTTCTATTACCGTTGTAATTAATTTCATTTTTGCACACCGTTAATCAAAGAAAGGACATTGAATAAAGCACGTTTCCAAATTGCCTTGCATAATTTCAAGCTACATAATGTTATGCTCTGAATGTATCGCTATGAACTTTACAGTGCTTCTATACAAGCATATTCTCTATTCGTCCCAACCCAATCCGGCCAGAAGTACGTAAAATGCGCCCAGAAGCTTTCTAACTTAAACTTGCAGAGTCTCTAGAACAAATCGAGACGAATTCCTGGAGTGGTAGTGAAATTATAAAATAACTGAAATTCTTTTCTCTCAAAAAAGATAATGTCTTCGTACACACCAATTAATTAGAATTATACTTCTTAGTAAGTTAAACATTACATGCACTCATTTCTGGAAGATAAATTTTACATTACGCATATTTTTAATTATCTTGTTCTTTACAGGAACTCTTCAAGTCCGCTTGAAGTTTATGTAGTGTATGAAGAAGATAAAACATCATGCTAACATGATGTATTTAGTGGTAACGGTATATGATAATATTAAACAATTACTACATCATAAAATGCAAGTATATTTGAATATCACTACTCTAAGACTAATATTGTTATTACGTTAGGTCTAGCATTGGGAGTTATACTCAGACTAACTTATAGTAACCTGCCTAATCATTTTGCTAACTGTTTATATTCCTGAACTGTTCGGAGACTAGAGTAACCCTCCTAACCCTGAACCTACTAAGCCAGGTCGACACAGTCGGTATATGTTATGTTTAAGAGGTAAATAAACAAGACCTTGCTTTTCATGTCAACTAAGTTACTATATCAGCAATTGCTGTTAGGCATACATTAAATATGTTATTGTCGAGTTTATTCATACAATAACAGATACCGCCGAAGTTCATTTTATTTATAAAAGAAAGAATATACAAGGTGTCTCTAAAAGGTCTTTAAACAACTCTACCACGTATTTTTCGGACCAAAATAAACCGATTTAGCAAAACTTGGCTTAGTCAAAGTTGCTTAGTTTGTTCGCAATACGGTCCTGAAGTTGCAGTTGGAAAATTGTTTTTTTGTTATAAATTTGAAACGGCTGGAGCGATTGCGCTAAATTTTGTCACGTTTATCAATTCAAAAACGACGTCAAAAGACGTGTACATAGTTTAAAGAGACGTCTAAACGGCCTAAGACACGTGTACACGGCTTAAAGCTACATGTACATGGAGCACACAGTATGCGCTGCCGTCCTTTAGTTAATGTTCTCATATCTTAAAATACGATTTTTGAGAAAACGATGCAATTTTTCGAGTCTTACCAAGAGTACCTTTTTTTTTGTACTTAAGACACTTAATCTAAATTTTATAGACAAACTCTTTTTTATCCATTGGCGTAGAAAATGGAAATGTTTTAATATTTATAAACGCAGGTTCTCCGCCTATGGATTGATTACTATCACAATTTTGATACAGAATTTCTTGACTCATAAAACTATGTAAACGTGACAAAATTTAGCGCAATCGCTCCAGCCGTTTCAAATTTATAACAAAAAAACAATTTTCCAACTGCAACTTCAGGACCGTATTGCGCACAAACTAAGCAACTTTGACTAAGCCAAGTTTTGCTAAATCGGTTTATTTTGGTCCGAAAAATACGTGGTAGAGTTGTTTAAAGACCTTTTAGAGACACCTTGTATAATATATCGCGGAAGAAAACATTATTTATGCACTCCTGAAAGTAATTTGAGATAGCAAAGAAATTCATATGGTACGGTATCTTTCGCTATTGATTATTATGATAAGTAGTACCCAATGAACTCTTAGGAACGAACGCGGTTATATTCTTCTTGCACTTATAAGTGTGTCAGGTGTTGAGCAGAAACAGATATAGTGTTTTGAAAACCCTTACACCTGACTTAATACCATTACATGAGTTAAACTGTGATAACGATACTATATCGCAGTTTAACTCATGTAATGATATTGTAAAAGTCAGGTTTGAAGGTTTTAAAAACAGTATTTGAGATGTTTACAGGTGGCCAGTAACGTGACTGTGCTTTCATTGTATTCCTGACATGGGTAGTATGCACATGATTTAATGATTATAGTTTAAAATGGAAACTTTGAGGCAAATTCACGTTTATTTCGATCAGTGCATTCTTTGTCCCGAGGAACTCATTGGTGAATATCAGTTAATACAAAGTATTGTTAATGTATTTATAAAGTGCAAAATGCACCACCATCTAAGACATCCAAATCTTGAGCTGTATGGAAAATCTCTCATTACACTGGCCAACAAATTTCAACTTTTGATTTTGCCATCAAATAATTTATACGAATTTCAATAGAAAACATATAAACATTTATTTTAATAAAAGGTAGAACGTAAAGTTAGCTCGATTTTTTATTGTATTACAATGAAAAGGTTTTTTAGATTAGATCATAATTTAATGTATATTTCAAATTATTATAATTAGAAATGTAAAGTAATATTGCTCTGTCTCTTATAAACAACATCTACAGCATCTCTTCTTAACGTCCAACAGTAATCTGCTAACATAATAGTATTCCATTTCCCCTGATACCGTTTTTCCATTCCCATGATGTCTTGGTGGAAGCGCTCACCGTGTTCATCGCTAACGTCGCCCATATTTTCCGGAAAAAAATCCAAGTGAGAATGTAGAATGTGCACTTTAAGGGACATATTACAGTCAGCAGCGTGAAATGCTTGTATCATATCCATTACTAAAGTTTTATAGTTGTCAGCTTTTTTGTTTCCCAAGAAATTCGTAAAAACTTGTACCATGGAGCGCCAAGCTGTTTTTTCCTTCGCTGTTAATTTGGTTTCAAAGATTTCATCATTTACAATTTCTCGTATCTGAGGTCCAACAAAAATACCTTCTTTCAGTTTTCCTTCTGTTATTTTTGGAAACTTTTCACGAAGGTATCTAAAACCGTCACCTTCGCGGTCCACTGGCCTTTACAAAATTTTTCATGAGCCCAAGTTTCACGTGGAGAGGTGGTATTATGATCTTTTCTTTTTCTACTAGAGCCTGATGTTGTACATTGTCTTTTCCTGGTATAAACTGTTGTCGTAGTGGCCACTCTTGCTTATGGTAATGTTTTTCCCTGTCACGACTGTCCCAAAGACATAAGAAGCAACAGTATTTGGTGTAACCAGATTGCATACCCAAAATAATTGCAATTACTTTAAAATCTGCACAAATATTCCAGGAATAGTCTTTGTACTTTATCTTTTCTAATAAAATTTTCAGATTTTCGTAAGTTTCTTTCATAGAAACAGCATAACCTATCGGAATAGCAGGATAATGGTTTCCATTATGCAACAAAACTGCTTTTAGGCTGGTCTTTGATGAGTCTATGAATAATCTCCAAGACCTGGGATCATGATGTATTCCAAAAGCTTCAGAAAGTTTATAAATATTATTGCAGTAGACCAGATTACCGGCCATACTATAAAAATCAACAATATTTTCATGTCTGCTGCGAAAAATTCTTATTCGTGTGTCCTTTGCTAAGAGATTCCATTGCTGTAGTCGCGACCCAAGAAGTTCTGCTTGTGATTTTGATAAATTCAAATCCCGCACCAAGTCATTTAATTCAAACTGAGTAATTAAATGTGGTTCGTTTGATGTAGATGGAATAAAATCAGGGTCACTTGATTTTTCATTACCTTCAAAGCTAGTGTCGCTATCGGTAGCTATTGTACTCTCCTCGCTTTCTTTGTGAATTGGCAGTCGTGGAACAGGATGCTGTTCATCATGGGGTCGAGGTTTCTGAGCTGACTCAGTTTCCACATAATTATATTTTCTTTTCTTACGGGTGTTAAGTTCTGCAGTTTTGTTAAGGCAAAAATAGCAATCTTCAAGATGATTCTTTTGTTCTTTCCATCGCATAGGAATGGCGAACGGTAAAGAATGTCGTTGTCCACATAACCCATCACGCAAATATTTGCTGCATGTAGTACATATTACATGTGGAACCCACTGTTTGTCCTGATTTTTGACGGTCATATCGAAGTAAAGTTCATAGGCCCGGCAAATGTTCAGACTTAACTTTTCACTCTGGCCTAGTGGGGTAAATTTAGCACGTACGTAACAAAAGTTATTTGGATTACTTCTACACGAACGAGGCATGACTGTGTCTTTAAAGATGGAACTAAATTATCTCAATTTTTAATTTCGTTATTAAAAATTCTCATTCACGGCTTTATGCTGTGCTAGCGCTAGTGGTATTTCAGTCAAAGATGTATCTCTTATATAGTATGTATCTGCTTATCCCCTCCCTAAGTCCTATCAACCAACCAGATTAAAGCATAACACTGCAAACTTGAACATTCTTGAGGGAACGAGTCAAGTCACGTCTGCAACAAGTCTCGACCTGCATTTTCTCTGTAACCAGAGCTAAGCCAATACTGCCGCTTTTCGAATCATTTTTACTTTATATATGCTGTTCAATTTCATTAGTTACTAACTTAGGGTAAAAACCTTGTTGGCCAGTGTTATTAGACAGAAAATAAGCTCGTCTTATTTATCTATTGCCAAGTGGTGTTAATTTAGTAATTGGTCAAGCAAAGTATACATATTGTTTTAATTATTATATTGTTTGGCAAATATTCGTTTATGTAATTGTTTTAATATTGCAAGAATTGAAAACATTATACAAGTATATAATAGTAACTTCAAGTTAGCTATTTTTTATTTTTCATACGTATGTAATATGTTTTGCCACTAATGAAACGTAACAGCAACATAAAAAGTCATCTTAGCAAAAATAACTACATTAATATCAATAAACGCACCTTTAGAAACATAAGATATATACTTTTTTTTGCGTGATAGAAAGAGGACATTATATTACACAAATGTGAGTTGTATAAACAATTTCTTTGCCTCACTTATTTGTATTAAACAGCCCGTCTAGTTGATAAGATGGAGCTTACTATTATTACCTACATCCATGTGTACATAATAATTCCCGAGAGCCGAATTTACGAACCGAGCCGTGAAGCGGCGAGGAAGTAAATCGGCTCGAGGATAAAATAGTCATTATTGCGAGTTAGTATACACTACTTTATCTACGACTAACTGAAGATTACTAACAAAATCAAAATAATTAAACGAAAAGTCAGAGTACTATATCGATATGACGTTTGACGGTTAGACAGTTACTAAAATGGTCGAACTTGTCTATCGTTACTACGACAACGTTGGTAACGTTATGGTCTTATTGGCGGAATGCAGGGAATAATGGTAACGATATGTATCATTATTCCACGGTCGCATTTCATTATTCCCTCTGGGTATTATGAGTGCTATTATTAACCAATAGCTATTAATATAATACCTACTTTATTATTTAGTCGCCGATAAATACATATATTATATGTATTTAAGATGTTTTTATTTGGACCAAATAGCATTGTTACAAGAAAAGTTTAGTACCTGACCTGCGAGTTATATGAAACCCAAGTGAAGTAATTCTTATTTTTGTTATTAGATTTTAGATATAACAAGAGCCAAAGGTATATAATTGTAAGCATTAAGATCTTTGTCTATGATTACTTGTTTCTCTTAATTAGAATCACAAACTAGATAGTCGTTATACAATTACTTGCTATAGAACAGATTATTATTAATAATTAATAATAATCATCTTTAATCATTTTAATAACAATACAAATCAATGCCTTTATTACTCTAATAACCTCGCTATCTTATTGTCAATATAATAAATGCAATAAATGTAAAAATATGTGAGTACTATAAAGTTAGTAGGTATGTTCGAGTTTATAAATAAATTAATAAACTTTTCAAAACCCAAGTACCTAAATTCTAACGAATTGTATTTTATCTAAAATATTCGAAGAAATAGTAACAATCATTTCGATCATTATATATAACATATCTTAATAATGTCGATATAAGAATATTTTTACTACCTACCTTTGAAAAATTGTTAGTAAATATTTGAATTAGTTCGAGATGGGATAGGTAAGCAGGTGTGCAATAAGCAACTGTGCCCTAGGTATATTCTAAATAAAGGGATAACGTGAGTTCAAACGTTAAAATAGGCGGGGGTTGCAAACAAAGAGGTACATGATCTGGCAGTTAATCATCCCAGAAAGAAAGTAATTTACATCTTTGTTGGAGCGACATAGAAACATCAGTCAGTTTAGAAAGCTTTGTTCTACGGTAGAATAGTTTTCGTCAAGATCAATCTAAAACTTTGGTCTTACGAACTTGAATTAAAAGAAGCCCCAACTGTTTATGAGTAAAGTTCTCAGTTGTAGGAACAATAGAGGTACAAGTGGCAACGTTTATACAGAGATTTCGAGAAGAATAAGAAACACAATATAGGTTAGACCAAACATTCGGTACATATTTGTACATATAAATAAACAAACTTAATTATTTGATTTTACCGGTCTGTTATTTTATTATAAATTTAATTATTTCAGCAGAATACGTCATATTACCTAAGCTTTCATTAGTATTATTTATTTTAACAGAATAACACGTAAACTAACATCGGGCGGATTCCATCATCACATCTAACTAGTTGAGAGGCACCTTGCATTTTACTAACAGAAAAATAAACGATTATTCCAAGATGTGGCATAATTAAGAAATAACGAAAATTCTAAATCTTGAGTGTACATATAAAACTAACCAACACAATACCATACATTTAGTTCCAGCAAAGAATTGACGAAAAACCCTATAATATAGAACTCAAACTACATTTACAGATAAATGAAATTTGGAACAAGAACTTCACAACATTAATAAATTCTTAAATATTAATATATAAAAAATAATAATAATTTCCGAATAATACACCATGTTTGTTCACCGTAATAATAATAAAAAAGTAATGACTTACTTTTTCATTCTAAACACGACGTGCAATTTGAAGCTGATTATTGCGCGATGAGAAATCTTCGATGCAATTGCTATTCAGCGTCCGTAAATAATTTGAGATCATATGAATTGAATCTAGTCTAAACCGAATGTGTCAAAAAGCGTGTTTGTTGTACATAAACAAAATAAACTTGGTCAACAAATGGTGCAAATAATATCAATGTTCTAGAGATACATTCATTTGATGTATTTTGTGTGTTTAGAAAGGCATTTTAATAATGATTGGAATGAAAAGTCTTGTTTGTCTCGTTTGTCAAACTTCAGTTGCATTTCCTAAATGTGGGAACTGGACGAGCCAAATGATCGAACGCTGAAATAATTGCATCTTTTCAAATTACTCATAGATATAATAATAAAACACCCAGGTATCGTATTTGTCGAATAGGCGGTGGTTTTATTTGAAAGCATGAACAATGGTAACGGAAAACATATCATGAAATGTAAATGCTTTCCTTTGCATTTTCATGTATATGTTACGGGTAAAGTTAGATCAACGGTTAAAGTTAGGTTTACCCGAGTAAACCGCGAAATACCTAGGAAATGTGGGTAAAGTACGAAATATAACTGAAATTGGACATGTTTCGCTCTTTACCCGGGTAAACCGCGTTCCACCCATTTTCACTCGGTTAAAGTTGGGTGTAACAAAAACAACAAGGTCATAAATGTTTGAAAAACATATTTATTTAAAAACACATTTTACGAATAAAAGTAAAAACACTAAAACTGTGTCCTGTCAAAGTAAAGAATACTACATATAATTTATTTGTTCAAGCAAGACTGCCATGACATTTCGAGTTACAAAGATTTCCAATAGCTTTACATTTACATTTGTTGGTCATGCATTTAGCTTTACAGTTGCAATGTTTATAACCTTGATCTCCTAAAAGTGACTGTTCATTTGCAAGTTGTCGTAAACTTTTCTTTTCCGGTGATACACTTTCCAGATCTACAAGTTTCTCACTACACACAGAAAATTGATTTCTGGAAAACATTTCCTCGATAGTTCCTGTCTTGTTAGCTAGTTTATAAAAATTGTCGTCGGTTATCTCGATAACTGTCATGAGAATGTTTCTAAAATCGCCCCTCCCTCGATCAACGTCTGGAACTTTCACTCTGACTGTATCTCCAACGAAAGTATTGCGTGAATTTTAAATTAAATAAGGTTCTCATCTTCTTTGCTTGATTTTCTAAATTTATTTTTGCGTCTACTATATTCGAAGGTATATTTTTTTGGCACAAGCAAAGTTCACACCCCATACTGGCTGATGTACATGTACACCACATTCTGCACATTTGGTCTGATTTTCTAAAGTTTCTATATTATTGGCGTTTTCTCTATAATTATTGTTCATATTTTCTTCTCTATTGTCACCTTCAGTGATATCGTTGTGCAGGTTGTCACCTTCAGTAATCTTCTTCTTGCGAGATATCTATTTCTGGGTCACTATCCATAGGCTGGTCTTCGTTTTGTTCTTGTTGAGGTTGTTCACCCGCACCAAATTCCCTGACGACTCTCGCAAGCTCTTCCTCGGTTTGTAG
The DNA here is from genome assembly GCA_963170755.1 of Amphimallon solstitiale. NCBI lineage: Eukaryota > Metazoa > Arthropoda > Insecta > Coleoptera > Scarabaeidae > Amphimallon > Amphimallon solstitiale. The sequence continues at coordinate 61,972,382 of OY720675.1, forward strand.
ATTTTCAATAGTTTCTTTTGGAAAAGCTGATGTCGATAGGCCGACTTTAATATCATGCCCAAACATGGCGACATAAGGAGCTCGTTCAATTCCATCATGGTATGCGCTGTTTTTCATTAACTGGACAAATCTCAGACCTTCTGACAATTGTTTGCAGTTTTCATCATCCATCCACGTCATGAGCATATTTTGTATATCTTGATTTGCTCTTTTCACGCTTCCTTGTGACTGACTGTGGCGCGGTTTGTCATGTACTATTTTAAGGCCACACCACATGGAACATAACTCTTCAATAACACGGTTTCCAAATTCCCGGCCGTTGTCCGATAGTAGTGTTGATGGGGCGCCAAAAATGCAAAATATGTCTATCAGGCTCTTAGCAACTTCCTCAATCCTTAATTTTAATGCACGTATTTGAACAAATTTTGTTAATAAATTTGTATTCTCCAACTGTATGGGATTGCATGTCGATCAGGTCGACTTGGCAACGGCTATTCATCTCCGAAAACACCATTGGTTAACCACAAGTTCTTTCTTGGCAGATTTTAGTTCCTTTTGGCAATCTTCACATAAACGGAGATATAATTTAATAACATCTTGAGTTATATTCTTGTACTTTTCTTGCATTCCCTTTCCATACGATGTTTACCACCATGTACAATGGCCAAATGTGCATCATGCAAAATATCAAACATTTCATCGTTTGTAACGTAATACTTTAGGCTACATTCACCCGATGCTACACGAGAAATAAGCTTTTATATTAGGGTGGTTTTGGTTTTAGCATTTTTTGCCAACTTGACTGATTCAAACATTTCTTGGTATTGTTCATTACTAAAATAAAAACTGTTTGCACTTTTCGACGACACCAACTCATTGGAACCTTAAAATGCTGTCTCAAACGCACACGTCCACTCTCTTCGGTTGCCATTTTCAAACTGACTACACGTGGTGACAGAAAACGCAATAATAATTCCTAAACCCAACTATAACCACACAAAATCGGATAGAACACGATTTACCCGGGTAAAGCCAGAAATAGCAATAATGTCGGTTATATTTCGTACTTTACCTATGTTTCTTGGTTATTACGCAGTTTAGCCGGGAAAACCTAAGTTTAACCCCTTAATCTAACTTTACCCGTAACATATATGTACATACATGATAGCTACTGCCCAGTTGTATATTTATATTTCAATGGTGTTTTTGAAATATTGCCTAAAGACAAGACGAATTTTGAACAATGATTCCTTTAAAAGAGATAACTAGCAAAAAGTTATTTATGACGCTTTTATAAATTTCGTAAAAAAACTACCAGCAACATGTTTGTTTACAAACTCGTTTGCATAACCACAGATAAAGCTCCAACCATAACTAGTAATCAATATGAGTTTGTTGCATTTTACTGAGCTGATGATGAGTTATCATCATTTTTCTAATTCCATAGCATCATTCATAAACAAGTTCTGTGTTCAAAAATAGTAAATTTGTTGGATGTTATGATTACGTACTATGAAAACCGCGAACTACATCCATGCCCAAAGCTTGCAATGATCTTTAAAGTAAAGTTCGGATCTAGCGAGTCTGATAGGCATATCAACTTACTTCTACATACCGACGTAAGATCGTTGAGTCGTAGAAGGCTTTTAGATAAACTTCAAGAATTTGTACACAAAATAATCTCTTTTATAGATGATAGAGACAATAGCATCGAGTTACTTTAAAAGGAAATATGGTTATGCGATTTAGCTTTCTTACAGGTCTGATATGTCATTTAAATAATATTAAGTTGGAGCTAAAAGGAGAAGATCATACAATTACAGTGAATTTGATCCCACGGCTACTCCGTAATGTTGAAATGCACATACGGAAAGCGGTGCATATTGCAGATTATTTAGTGTCGTACTAATCCAGCCGTGCGGCTACAGTGGCTTAGGTTCTTTTATCGGAATTTTACCTTTACACAATTATGTAGACAAACATGTTTGCATTTTTCATTTAGAAATTGAAAATACTGTAACGAAATAAGTCCACAAAAACAAGTCATACATCATCGGCACACAAGTACGACGTAAGCAAAAAAAAAGTCTGGATCTTCTCTCGTATTTACTACGAACATCGAGAAGAAAGAGAGAATTTTCTGGTATATTTCTAGGCTTTTTTGTATGCGGATATAAAAGCGGCTGTGGTCCCGGGATGAGTAATTCATTCAGTAATATTCGGACAGTCCAAAATAAACATAAATATAGTGAATGGTGCAGTGTTATAAATAATAAATATTACAAACATAAACAGTAGGATAGAAATAAATACGTGTGTTAATTTAAATTGTAGTAGTTTTAAGTGCGATACATTTATTTTATATTTTTATATTGTTATTAGTTTTAAGTGTGTAAATATACAGACTGTTTCAAAATATTTGCACGAGTTGTTTATTTCGACCCCGAAAACGCAACAATACTTTCATCAATAGATTAGATGATTCATATTAATAATAATATTACCAGCATTAATTTTATGTTGTTTCGTGCATGTTTGTTTTTGAACTTCCAGGTTTATTCGTTTTTGGTAGTATATTAAAAATACTTTCTACAAAAATCACAAATTTATTCCCTAGCTTTACAATTAGTATTTGGAATAAATGGATTCATTAATGTTGTATATTTGCACTTGAAATATTATTATAATGAAAGAAATAAGTTACTTCCTAAATAAGTGCAAAATTATATAAAGATTAATAAATGCAAATAAAAATAATGAAATTTTAAGCGAAATACCTTTATATCATGTATATGAGATTGTTTGGAAGGTCAATATCAGAATACAACATGTTTAGTATTATGTGTGAATGTCAGAAATATATACAATAAGCCAACGGATCTCTGAAAGTTAAAGCTGATTATCACCGCAAATGAACTATAAAAGGAAAGCGGTATAAACCGGGCATTGCTTTCCGTATCTTCGGAAAGCTTAAAATAATCTGGTCAAAAGCTTCCATAATCGGAAAAGTGGATGATTTTATTATGTAAAAGTTTAAAGTACATATAACAATTACCGACAATTCGTAGAATATTTTACATATTTGAATCATCATTTTACATTTGAATTTGTCTTCTGGAATCCAAATTGTAATTTGAATTCAATATTATGTATTATTGGGAAAACGATTTATCCCTATAAATCGAAATTTAAATTCTTAATTTGAACACTCTTTTGCTGAAGCATGAATATTTGCAATCTATCTACGCTCGTATTTGTTCAAACAGCGACGTTCTAGATCGGTAAGAATAAAACCTCAGAGTTTATGTTCGCAATAATAGATTTCAGTTCTATTTTAGGAGTGACTTGTTAAAATCAAATAAGTAGTGCAATTCATACAGATTTATCATGATGAAAGTAATACATAATACGGTATAGTTTATAAAAAAAAATATATAAAATGTTCTGAAAAGTTGTAGTCTTTTTTAATATAATTGGCTTAATATATTACAACGAACACTACTATATAAGAAACGTAAAAAGTAATCTGAAATATCGTCTTGATGTAGAGGCTTCATTGAAAACTAATCACAACATAGCACATGGCAGACTATGCTGACCTATGTGTTAGATTACCCAGTAGCAATAAAATATATAAATATGATTGTAAAAAATTGTGTATTAAAAATTAAATTGGAAACTTTTAAGTAATTACAAAAACTTGTTAGTGTTCTTCAGTATAGCTAGGAAGAAATTACGTGTTGTCCATTCATAGTTCTATGCTTTATATGCGTAATTTGAAACAGTATGAACAGTATTATCTTCAGAATGTCAAATCAATACATGACCAAAGTGTAAAATAACATTACTAACCACTGTTGTATTATACTTTGGACATTTATGGATTTGACATTATTAAGGTAATATAAATTTAAAATTTTCATGATTGATTTAAACAAATCTATGTTATATTTTTAACACATAGCCAGTATTATTGGTGTGATAAAGTTAGATGTTTGTCTTAGGTAAACCAAAACCTTATGATTGCTCCACATGAATAGTACGACAACTCTACTCCAAATTTTTACATTACAATACAATTTGCGTCTATATTATTTCTGGAGTAGTATTAAATGGCTGTCTTTGATAGGATAAGACCATTGATAAAATTGCATAGATAGTAGCGATTTTTCTATGTTTATTTGTTTTTATTTTTACTTTTACACGTTTCTCCTTTGCATTATACCTTGTTAGTCAACGAAACTTATAGATGACAGTTTGCTGTCAAATTGTCATTTTATTTTAACTGTCTTAGATTGCCGCTCCGCCAAGATAACTAATTACTTTTAATACGTTTCTTGTATATTTCGCCAAAAAATTGTAATGTATATGTATATATTTTCATAGATGTTAAATAGAAATAGAAAATGTAAGATCATGTATTATTAACTACGATTGTTTACTATATATAAAAAGCTAATAATCATGAATCACAGAAGAAGTTGTAATTTACAAAATCTCAATTTCACGATAATATTGAAATTTATAATTTGGATACATTTCAATCAATTCAAGTTATAGCATTTCAAAGAACATCAATACTTTTTAAAAGTTTTGTTTAATATTGAATAACATTATTCTGTAAATCAACAATGCTATATAAAATGTGAGGTTAGAAGTAACATAGTTATCATATATTATTATAATTACTGATTATTGTTTTTCCATTTAGTTTTGCAGTATAGGTGAATCATTTGAATAATGAAAAGTTTTTAAATATAATTATAAATCAATGTATAAATTACCTTAATTATTTCGTTGTCCGATATCACAACAATTCCTTAATGTGAAATTTCTAACAGCCGTGTTACGTATATATAATATATAAGTAATAAGTAACACAGTATTCTTTAATTCATCACTAAAATCCAAATACTCAAATTGACCAGTATATGGAAAAATGGAGTTTGTTAGAGAGCTTGATACTTAATTCGAATTATAAGTCTAACTACTTTGACGAATCTATTAATTCAACGGTAAAACATCGTAAGGTAATTTTGGCTTAGTTACTACCACAAATGCCAATGTTCTGGATTATTAGTGGTTACGTATTGTACTATGTGTGTGCGTAGTGCATATGCACTATAGATGAACAAAAGTGACAACCTGGAAGTTAAAGCTTAAATAATTCACGGAGAGCGTGTTTAGAAAATATGATTAAAACTGCAAGAATTTTGTACATTTAAATTCATGGAATAATTACTTCAAAAAGTGAATTCAGGTAGATATTCCAACTTCAATATATGTCCTTTTTGTTAGTTTTGAGTACTGAATGATAATTTTACTATAATACTTGAAAAATTTCTGAATTAAACCAATATTAAAATATTTAATAAAATACCAAATTAAGTGTGATAATTTCTTTAAAATATTTTTATTAAATAATTTTAGAGTACCAAAACTACCTAGACATTTATAAGATTTATTAATTTTCGGTAGTGTATGTTATTGCTATCTACCTCGTCACATAAAGTCTCATTATTTATTAATGCTCCAAATACACGTGGAAATGGAACACAAAGATGAACCTATTAAACCTTCAATAATCACCCATTTCTGAGTTTTTAGGTCTACTTAAACAAAGAAGTGATATGCATACATATAATAATAATATTTTCTTTACATGTGTAAAATGAAAATAATATGAAAGTGCGAACGAAAATATTCGGTGGCTAATAGTAAGGAATTGGTACATGTCTTTATAAATGGTGGAGGCGCCGGGTAATAATTAATAAATAGTAAAACAACAAAAGAAAAAAATGTGTGGGCAATATTAATATTTTTTGGCAGTATTATATGCAAAATATTTAAATTGCCATTGGCATCGATACTTGGTACAGACAAATGAAAGCGAATTGCAAAACCCCAAAGAAGTAAAAATTACTTTTCCAGAATTTTGAAAAGTACATATTGATCGAATTGTCTTCTATTTTTCAATAGATTTTGCCTGCAATTTTCTTACATCCCAAAGTAAATTTCGAATCAATCATTACAGTAAAGTGAAGTCTATATTTCACGTAATAAATAAGAGGTAATTACTAATGTATCTATCAATTTATATAAACTATGTGGTAATCGAAGATGATATGAAAGAATCAGATGTATAAAGAGAAATACATAGAAAAAGTTTTGAATGTACGTTTTACTACATCCCTAGAGAATATTAAAAATGCAGGAAGCTAGAGCAATTAGATTTTATTCGTTCGAGTTATTTCGAATACAGGAGGCCGCTTTACCTAGAAATGTACTTTTTTAAACTCTTTCCTTGTTTTGTGAGACTGCGATATAGCTCACAATATGCATTATTTACATTTGGAATTCAGCTTTACAGTGCTACCTCAGCGCATATTTCGCTTTTAAAAAATTATGTTCACAAAATTTTAATTTCAGAAAGTTCTTTTTATTCCCCAGGACTTACATAGGGTCTTTAAAACTTACTTCGACATAAGTATATATATAATGCAGAAATGTAAAATTCTTACGGGTGTAAATATTTATTGGAAATTTACGATAATATAAATTTCAAAATATTTATTTGTTCTTCTTATAAATCTTTACTAATGCTGTCAAGAATTTATTCCAAATAATTATTACATGACTGATGATATGAAGAATTCTTTATTTTTATATCTGTCCATGAAACATATAAAAAAAACTCAAATAGTTTTGAAAATGTGATTTTCACTTAATATGACAATATAAATTAGAATACTCATGAAAACAATTAACTAAATTATAAATGGAATTATACTAATCAAACATAAAACATATAATTCCGTATTGCTTTTAGTTTACTATATCTCATTGAGAGCACTTGACAAATGCCTAATTACAAATTAATTATTTTTTCAAACTCTACAAAGTGATGCTGCCTTGACTATATAGATTGATTTTACAAGCTTAAATGTTACGATTTCACTCCTAATGTTCAATAGTTTAATATTGATGACTGATGTTGGGTTTAGAATAGATTGAAAGAACTGGCAACTGCTTCAATCGGCTCAATGCAATAGTCAGTATTTCTATTTTGGAACTTGTAGATAAATACTTCTTAAATTATACCCTCAATATATGCCTAATAGATTGATAAATGTTATTTTTTTACCTTATAAGTAGGATGCAGGTTTATTTATCCTTATTTTTTGTTAATATAATTTTGAGTTTTCAAAATTGAAATTGAAATTGATATAATCGTTAGCCATAAATGATTTTAAACTTTGTATTTATAATCGTCATCCATTAATAATAATGAATCATTCAGTCTTAATAGTTTGAACTATTTCTAACATTTTAATATATACAATATTCAAAAGATTTGTAAAAATTATTCTAACCATTATTAATTTCAATAATCGAATTTTTCATTTTTCCTAGTGCAGACATCCATTTCGATTTCCTTCCTTCTTTCCAGAGCATTATCTATGACTGTATTGATAGATATCATTTTGCTATTAACAATCTTTCAAGTGTTTGCTACCCTTGCCTGTTGTTGCTGGTATTGTTGGTCGGTATGTCGATTCTAATTTTGAATTATTTTACATTTTTTTCTTAGGTGATGGATTGATTATTATATTTTAATAATAATAATAGTCTTTATTATCCAACAGCAAATAATGCCAATTACAGGATAAAGTAATTACAGTTGAATAGCATTTACCGTACAACAAACATACATAAAACAATATGCAAAGCAAGAATTCAATAAAGAACTAAAAAAAGAATTATATAAGTATACAGGTGTTCTACCTAATATGTAAAAATAAACCTATCACCTAAGAAGAAAATGAATAATAATTCAAAATTAGAATCGATACACCGACCAACAACACCAGCTACAACAGGATATTGTTAACATCAAACTGAGAATCTATCAGTACAGTCATAGATAATGCTCTGGAAGAAAGAAAGGGAATCGAAGTGGATGTCTGTGCTAGGGAAAATAAGATTATAATTGGAGGACATAACATAAACGGGGGATTTGAAACTGGTGCTAGTCCTGGGAAAAGGAAGATAAAAGGCAGAGGAGGGACGGGTGAAGAATTGCAGAACCAGAAAGTCTAGGAATGATAATAGTGCAGCTTAGTCGACCATATCATTGCAGCAGCTTGTAGAGGAAGGTAAGGCTATTATAGATTCGTCTGAAAGAGAGGGAAGGGATGTCAAAACGAGAGAGAAGTAGAGAATAGTCCGAGCCTCTAGGAGGATAAACACCATGAACTTTAAACCATTGGAATTTGACAAAACGTCGTTACACAATCTTCACGGGGCGCTTCTAAGCAATATAATAAAGGCTCGCCAGCAGTGGTTGGTACCCTGGTATTAGAAAACTCCCTGCTGTTCCGAATGACAAAACCATGTACTTGTCTAGCATGTCTAGTTATGCAATGAAAATGTGCGTTAAAGGAAAGCTTAGCATCGAAAGCAATCCCCAAGTTTTTGACCATCTGAATTCTTTCCTGCTCTACATGACCCAACAAATAGTAGTAGTGAGCAGGCTTCTGCCTTCTGGAGAAAGTAACAACTTTACAGTTGGCAGGATTAAGAGAATTTTAAGTGGAACACCTGCGTATTTATATAATTTTTTTTTCTAAATTGCCGCTTTGCATATTTTATGTATGTTTGTTGGATAGTAAATGCTATTCAACTGTAATTTCTTTATCTTTATCTTTGGCATTATTTGCTGTTGGATAATAAAGACTATTATTATTATTATTATTATTATTATTTAATCATGAGCATTTTCAAATATCGCGCCATATTTTTTAATTTGAATTCTAATGTTTATATGATTAATTTGCGTTATTCTTAAATTTATTCAGTCGTCCCAATTTTTGATGTTGAAACACTACAACAATAAGTTTTAAAACGTAAATAAAGATGCAAATCTAGATATGCCTGATGCTTAACTCATAAAGCACTCGTCAGGTATATTCAGGTTGTGTATTCGAACTTCATCTGAACAGAAAAGTAATTATTTAATTAAAACACTTTTAGTAAAAAAATTGAGTTTTCCATATATTACTATCACTGCAAAAATGAATTGCGCATTATGTGATAAATATATTGCCTAATTACGAAGACAAGAAATACCTCCATCTATTTTACTTTCTTCGTATAAGGAAGTATTGTGATGGTAAAAATTTTCGACCTCGAGATTTTTGCAAATGTCCAGGTTTTGAAGTCCCTTGATACCAAAAAAGTGGTTTTTAAAAAATGTCTCTCTCTGTGTGTATGTCTGTCTCTCTCACACGATAGTGGTCAAACCGCTGCAGCTGTCAATTCCAAATTTGGTATTTACGGGTATAATTTCTTTCTTGAGATCTGATTAGATTTTCAGTAAAATCGGCAGGCCGTTACTTCAGTAAAAAAATCAAACTTTGCCAATATTTCGTCAACCGCTAAGTTTAAACAAATCGTTATAGAATTCATATGTACTCAAAATTAAATTTAAGGAAAATTTTATTAAAAAAGTTTTTCGAAATTCCTACCGGAAGCTTTTTAGACAGGTACATTACAATTATAAAAGTATTTAGAACTTAATTTTAAATATCTTTTGTATGAAGAAAAATTGAAAATTTGGACCGGAAGTAACACTTTTACTCTTATCCAATAGCGATTTTTGCAAATATGTCGTAAATTATGCATTCTATATATATTTATCAAGAGTAGAAAATTATTTGAAGCTGGATTTGGAATATTTTTTATATAAATGAAATTTCCAAATTCTGACCGGAAATAACACTTTTACTCTTAGCGAGTAGCACTTCTTTTCAAATATCTCGCAAAGTATGCATTCTACAGAGATTTATTAAGAGAATAGAAGTACTTAGAATAGGATTTTCTTCTGCTTCATAATTTAGCTTTCATTTCTTTCAGCTATCAATGCAGCTAATCACCTTCGTATATGTGCTTTCTTTTTTGTATAGTACCTGTAGTAGAAGTTTTAATATATGTATGTACAGTAGATACAAATTTCGATATTTTAAAATAATAATTGAAATTGTAAATTCAGAAACTCCCCAAATATTTTCTGCTACATCAAAACTTGTGTCTTTCCTTCTAATTTAGAGCCATCACTAACGACATTCTTACTATTCTGGAACCCCTGTCGAAGTATGCAGTTCGCGTAGAAAATTAACAATACCCTTGTCAAAATTCTTCGTAAACATGAATGTGACGTTTGATATATTTAGTGCTATCACTGTATCTTAATATTGGAATGTAAATATACCCCCTTATGATTTATTATTATTAGTGAACATCTCATTTTCAAAATAATTTGAATATAAAATTAAGGCATATCTTCTAGAAATTAATACCCCTTTCATTCAAGAATTTGTGGAAGCGTTCATGTTATTTATTTTACTTATATGACGTCATATGTAAATTATAATACGGTCTATTTATGAAATCATGTCGAAATCATTCTACAGCCTAAAGCATAATTATTAATCAAAAAACTTGGCTTGCATTTTTTATTTATCTGAAAGGCGACAGTTATGGTTGTTTTTAGTGGTATATATTTTCCTAGTAGAGTACTATAATCCCAAGCAGCATCAAAGTAACGGGAACTGAGACCGGAACTTGGACTCGGTAACTGTTACGTAACTGCTACTAAATATTTGACTTGGCAGTAATATTTACTCCAATTCAGACCTTATTAGTAGCAATCAAGTAACTGTTACTAGTAGTAGGTCCTCTATGGTCCCATAACTTCTTGGTAGCTCTTAACGTATTCGAAACCACACGGCTACTAAATAAGATTACTTTAAAGTTATTAGAACTTTAAAGTAGAAAACGATAGTGGCCATAACCATCTCGTATTACTGAAGTGTGACTTTAAAGTTAGCACTCCTTGAAAGTTACGCTCAAAGTTTTTGCTACGTTATCGGAACATGTATTAATTACTTCAAAGTTACGGAACTGTTTAGTAATATTTATAGTAATTTCGGCGTTCTTGCTACTCGGAGATGTTACTTACAGGTAATTTTCACTTTCCGTATAAACTCAGAGCGACTACATAGTTGCAGTTAATTTAAAGAAATTGCTACAAGGTAAGTTTCACTTCATCGACTTTAATAACTAAGGCACTCACCAATAAGGATCGCTCGTGTCTGTGAAATGAACTGCATTCAAATTCATGACGTCTGAAAAGAAAATTCGTCGCAATAGAAAGCCTATAGACTAACAGTGGACAAGCCTGCCAAGCAGAACCAGAAGTAAGTAGATGTGAAGTCGGAAATAATAACTATAACGAAGATGATGTGAAATTTGTTGAAAATTGTGAAGATGAAATCGACAATATTATGGCTATGATGAGTTATTTGTCCCTAAATATGACATTAATGAAGACTATAAAGACGAAATAATAGCATTTTCTTCAAAAAATTCATTCTTGCAACAGCTTAGAGAATGGTCTTTATTGCATAGAGTAATCCACAGTTCAATCAATGATCTACTGCATATGTTAAGGCCGATTAATTGTTTTTCGATCTGTAAGGCATCTTTAAAGTCGTTAATATTCGATAATTTTAAGATGCACGAATAATGTACCCAACACTCCTCTGGAGCACTGGCGGAATTACATCTTAAAGTCTCCCTTCGTGAATGATTTAAGTTGTGTGGCCAGAACAATAATTTGTTGTAGTCCCATTTCCCCATTCTTCTCTTTCGTAGCCACAACTTTGAAAAAATCCATTTTTACAATAATTCACTACCACTAACCGCAATCATATGTGTTAATTTTAGGTTAAGTTCCACGTGTAACTTTGAAGTGGCACCGGGAACCTTGCAGTTGTGTGCTACTTCGTGGTAGTCTTAACGAACCTGCACAATTTTAAAGTTATAGCGGCGTGGACCGATTGGTCCCATGTACTACTTTGTAGCAACTATAACTTTAAAGGAAATATTTTTAATGGCTGCTACTACACGGTTGCTTTTGTCAAGTAGTATGTATTTTAAAGATGCATATTTTAGTAACTACTACTTTTAAGTTCTCTTGCGCAAAATTCGCCATATTTATCGAGCAGAATTGCGACGCCATTGCTGTTCATGAACGTTGAATGACGTCACAATACTGATAAAAAATTAATTTTTCTTGAGAGCTGTATTAAAAGTACCAAATCAATGAATATTTATTGGTTTTGAATGTTCAGGAATAATTTAAAAACAGATACACATGCCTAGATGGACAATTTCGATATTGTACAGTATATTTTATTAAAAATTTTTTTAAGTAAATGTATATTTTAAGGGCGCGTTGTCATTTTTCTAAGTACCATCATCATATTTGTCAGAAAACTTGTATTCGCATATAACTTTAATACCCAAGAAATCCTTTAAAGTGATCAACGTGTGTTTAATATTTCTAATTATATTAATGTGTGTTACTACTCACACCATGAACGTGTGGTATTACATTCTACCTTCAGTGTAAAAGCCAGCATCGACAAAGGAATGAGATGAGAATATAGTTGAAGCTTTGCTGAAGGTGTGCGACAGAGAGCGACTGAGAGTATCAGAAACCTAAGAAGTTCCATTACAGTTGCAGTCACCACCCTGCTACGTCGCCGTAACGTAGCCGCGATGTCCGGGAAACGTCGCGGAAGCAATTCCAGGGACGTCGCTAGAACGTAGCTACTACCGAATAATTATTCCCCATTTTGGTCCCAGGCACGTAATAGGACCGTTGTCACCACGTTCCGGCGACTGGTGGCGAAAACTTTGAAGTTGTTGTGATGGTCACCGTTACGTTCCTATGACTAAAAATGTTGCTTGGGATAGAATTGAGCTATTGAGCAATAAATTTTCTTCTCTTGTTGTAATTCTCCAGCCATCAATTACAATGAGATGTGAGCACCATACGACCTTCTTATACGTATGTGCGTTTCGAAATGTATATCCAAGAGTTGTTTCAAATTAAGTGTTAAATTGTGTATCTTCTTAATTAAATAAACCTCTGAGTAAAAGTGCTACTTCCGGTAAGAATTTTAAAAATCCTTTTATACAGGAAATATCCCAAATACAAGTCGAAGTCCTTCTATTTTCTTAATTATAGAATGCATAAATTGAAAAATATTTACAAAAAACTGCTATTCCGTAAGACTAGAAGTGTTCCATTCAATTTTGAACTATAAAAGTGAATTATCTATACTATCTCTTAAAATAACCGTAAATATTTTGACGTTATATTTGCGTTTTGAGATAAAATGTCAATGACTTTATATGAAACACCCATAAAAATAGTGACAAGAATGCTTGTTTATACAGTATAGCAAAAATAATAATGATTAAATTGAAATTGATTATTCGACCGTCTGTTTATTCTGTCTTCATGATTTGATGTAAGCCTTTATTAAAATTTAGATAAAAATGGGTTTTTACATGCACTATGTATCTCGCATACGAAAATAACAAAAGCCTTTACGCTCTTTGGCGTTAGATTCGATAGAGGGACTAATGTTACGGGTAGTTCAATCTTTACGCAAAAATGAATATTCGTTCGCATGAACGATCACAGTATCAACACTAGCTGTCAACCATGTTTCACTAATTGCTAAGATATGGATCGAAGGGACTTCCTACAGCCAGAACTAAAACGTTATTGATTTTTAAAATATGTTAACCTATATGCATATATCAAAATTAAGAAAGAAAATGTATATTTTTTAGTAACATTTCCCAGAATATTTACAATTATTTATGATTAATGTACAGAAATATGATGTTTAAATAATAAGGATATTTTAAATCGCAGCAGCAGTCAACAACATTTAAATATAATTCACTTACGGGACTCTTCATGAATTAAGCAATATTATAAAACTCTATGTAGTAGCTTTTATCCAACAAATTTTTCATTTTGAGAAATGTACACTTTCTGGCATGTAATTAAATACTAGTGTGCAATAATAAGCACATTTCTTTATAACATGTATAGCACGATGTGTGTTATGACATACATTATACTTTTGTTTCTTAGCCGTTTGAAATAACATTTTGTTTTCGTGGATTAGCGGCTGTGAATACACTTAAACAATGTAAAAATTAAAACATTAGAATATGAACAAACTATTAATAAAATTATAAAATATATTTGACAAATATTAGACAGTAAAAAAAATAAGAAAATAATATTTCTTAATATTGTATTTGTTTAAGCATTGCAGGTATCAAGTTTATTCGAGATGGAACATCTAACTTATTTTTAAATAAACAGCATTGTTAAGGAATAGGTCATTAGTTGTTGGAATTCCATTTTATTAAATGCACAAAAGTACGTGTTTGAATATCCAAAAATATATTAACCACAATTAATAATTATAAATAAACAATGTACTATCCAAGGAAAATGTTTTCGCTTTAGAGTTCATATCCTTCTGTCATGCATTCTCACTAATTTTCGAGTGGGAGTTGGCAGTCAATTTCATTTAGAAATTATGATTAACGATGTATTAATCAATTGATGTAATTGTCATCATTGATATGGTATTATATTCAGAAACTCTGAAAAACACACACGTTTACAAGGAAAAACTATACAATGTCAGGTAGTGGAATGGAACATTTAATATTAATATAAGTTTACAGTTTTATGGTAATCCTTTTACTGTTAAGTAAGATGTTATGTTATTTTATTTCATGAAATTAGCATTTGGCACAGTTTAGTTTACGTAGAGAGTATTAGAAATAGAAACTTTTCCTGATAGGCTGAGGCTCATGTTTGTCTCTTCGGATTTATCAATTTTAGCTCTTCTATAATCTACAACACACAACATACGCCGTAATATTTAAGAGATTTGCAGCTTGGCAAATCTTAGGAGTTAAAGAAATTGATGACTTGTATGCATTTTTACACATACGAAGAAATGGGAGATATTTAGTCTAAATAATCATTTTTCGTATGTGTAAAAATGCATAAAAGTCATCAATTTCTTTAACTCTTGGACAAGTTGAGTCTCAGTAGACAATTCATATTATTGTACAGAATGTAACTGATATAGGTATGTGACACAGTTAGCTACCAAAATGCACAGTGATGTAACCGGCGCCCAACAACAGTAGGAGATAGGTGGGGCAAACTCAGTTGTACTGAACACGATGTAATATTAATAATCGTTAGTTGTATGGTTGTCATAGTTAGTAAATGACTGCAAATTCATTTATTTATTGAGAAATGATTAATTCTGCATGTGATTCTGCAGGAACATTGCGAACCTGTTTATAATTATTTCGAGGTTTCTTCTGAAGCAATGACGAAACGCAACCGAATTTTTCGAAATTAGTTTTGATGCGATGAATGGTATTCAAACAAGGAATTGGTCGATATTCGAAAGTATCTCGAAAGAGACCGATAATAAACAGCAACCACATCCATTATATTACTAAATATATCATTGGCAGATTACGAACAACATAAGCGAATGACACTTGTCCGTAAGGATATTTGCCTGGCCGTCGGATGTGTTGTATCACTCCCCACTACATTCCCCTTTCAATATATTTTCGTAGTATGTTGTGGATGTCTGTATAATATTCACTTATAATCACAGGGTTTTTTTTTCAGGATACATTCTTAGTTTTTAACGAAAATTTTTGTTGCTTGGTAAATGGCCGAACAAATTACGTCCTTGATAAAACGACTCGTACTTCGGTCTGGTCGTTTTATCGAGGAGGAAATTTGTTGAGCCTGGTTACCATTTGGCAACTAAATTTGAGTTTGAAAATGGAAAATTTATCCGGAAATAAAAGGAAAGCTCGTATATAATTCTGTAAGATAATTTACTAAAGTGTAAACAATTACTGATATATTTATTACATAGTAATTATATCATTTAAAAATACAGTTATTAAAAACACAGTTCTTATACACTTTGTGAAAATTACTTTCATTGAGTTTGCAGATTTTATGTCATAACAACACTTCACGTCGAACACTGTGATGATAAAGTAAACAAATTGATCAGGTCAACCAAAGACAATACGAAAAGCTTACTGTTGCGTCGATTTTGACAATGAGTTCGTTGATTTTATGACATAACAAGAAAACACAAATTGTTGTGGGGTCAACCAACGGTAAACAACTTTTTGCCGATTTAAAAGTTAAACTTTTTTCGCTGTTAAAGTGACACAACAATTCCGACTTATGGGTTTTTTTACACATGCATTAAATTATTATGAATAATTAGTCGCAGAACGTTTGGATGTCGGCCATAACAAGTACTTTCTGGTGTTCTTTCATGTTCTAAGTTCAATCTTTTCTAATTTCCGGAAACTTCATAACCTATTCATTAATTGCAAGTGCTGAAATGGAATGCAAACTTTTTTCGTAAAACAAAAATTGCGGCTTAGTTTCAAGACATTCGTGTATATTATTATCATACGTACTATCAAATATAATGGTTGATTCAACAATAAATAAATTGCTGAAGACCCGCTTTTTGTATGTAAGTTACATTGTTACAAAGATTGTATGTAAAATTAATGGCATTTACAGCATACGTGATAATTTAATATTATTGTAGTAACACGTTGGTTTGTTTAATCTCTTATTAAAAGCAATTTATAAATTCTGATTTATATGGATCTAGAAAAAATATTTCAATATTTACGAGAGTGATTCAGATAATATATATACGTTACCCAACGAGTGTAAATTTAAACTATTGAAATATGATTATAATAATATCTCTCTTTCGATTTATTTTAGTTTTTCTAAGAGACGTCGAAATATATACTAGTCTCATCGATTACAAATACTTGTCAATGTTATTGAAATATACACTATAGATTTATAATAAATGCATTTTCATAAATTACTTTGAAATTAGTGTATTAAATTAATAGTGTAATGGATTCGAAATGAGCCCAAGCTTCTAATTGTAGAAAAGGCATGTTTCCTAAAAAATCTTTGAACCTATTAAACCAAACCATACATTCAAATTAATATTATTATATGGATTAAATGGATCTACTATCGAAAGGTTATTTTTCGTTATATTGACATTTGGACACTGCTTAAATTGTTCGTTACAAAACAATTGGGAAAATAAATAACAAAATATTTTAATAGTTACATTTTTTTATTTATTTATTTATTTATTGAAGCGGATACAAACAGGACGTACCTAATAGAGTATCCCAAATTACAAAATTTAGTACGTATCACAATTGATTAATGAAATAACAAAGATAACAATGTAATGAATGTTACATAGAGCGATCTGGAGAAGTTCACACCACAAGGCAAAGAGACACTAATTGTTTGGAGAATAATAGATTTTTAATTAATAATAATTTTTTAATTAATATGGCAATCAAACTATAAATACAAGCCTTTGTAGTGAAATTCCTAGTCGCGTATCACTCAACCACATCAAGTAAACGATATTTAATTTGGCGACTATTGAGATAAAAAATGTCAATATCGATTTGATTGAAAATCCTGCAGATTCTCACTAGAGGAGAGTTCATTGCTGCATTAGTATTGAATTTTGTTATATATAAAAAATCATGACTTCGTAAGGTCCTCTGAGGTATAGTAAGAGATATAGATGACAAACAGGTGGGTGAATCAAACAGATTTGTCAAGAATTTTGTACATGTTAAAAAATCACTCATCTTTCTGCGTGCTGCTAACGATTTTAATTTAAAGTAGCTGCGCAAATCACCATAAGAAATTCCGTGAGGGTAAACTTTAAATTGTTTAAAGTAACAATACTTTAGGAATTTGTTTTGAACCCGTTCGATTCTACTAATGTATATCTCATAAATCGGATTCCATATAGTAATCAAGTACTGCAGTTGACTATAAACAAAGGAGAAGTACAATACTTTAAGCGCCGAAATTGAAGTAAAGTGATAGCATGAACGAATGAGCAATCCAAGCATTTTATTAGCCTTTATTACAATGTTATCTATATGTATCTTAAAGGAAACTTTTGAGTCAATCGTAAGTCCAAGATCTTTTATATATTATACCGATTGCACGTTATTGTTTCCTATATGATAGTTGGCCAGCGTAAAGGTTTTATTTCTGGTAAAAGTTATTTTGGCACATTTATTGAAATTCAGATACAAACAGTTTTGTCGGCAGTAACAATCTAAGCGATCCAAATCTTGCTGCATTCCCTCAGCATCGGCAAACGAACTAATAGTCGTAAAATTTTTTAAATCATCTGCATACATTAAGAAACGCACATTTTTGAAGCAATATTGAATATCATTTATATATAAAATAAATAACAGGGGACCGAGATGGCTTCCCTGTGCAACCCCTGAGGGAATGGTAGCATACTCAGACGAATAGCCGCATATTGACACAAATTGCAATCTGCTATCAACATAAGACTTAAACCAACGAAACAAATAGCCACAAATACCAGAGCGAGCCAGCTTATCAAGCAATATAACATGAGATATTTTGTCAAAAGCTTTACTAAAATCTACGTAAACAGCATCAACCTGTAAACGTCTATCCATGGCGTGATGCAAGTACGTTACATATTCAATTAGATTGGTTTCAGTCGACCGCCCTCTGAAGAAGCCATGTTAGTTATTCATTAATAAAACTTTTGTGAAATAGAACATTGTATCATAGACAATAGATTCAAACAATTTCGAAAACACTGAAAGAATAGAAATAGGGCGGTAGTTCTCGACATTCTCCCTGCTGCCACTTTTATAGATCGGCGTAATACGCGACTTTTTTCACTCTAAAGGAAAAATACCCAGATTTAGTGACTCACGAAATAATACACTTAATGGGAAACTAAGAGCATCTACGCATTCACGCACAAAATATGGAGGTATACCATCAGAACCGGCTCCCTTGGCAACATTAATAGCTACGATTTTTTGCCGGACAATTTTCTCGTCAATCTGGACTGTGTTTAAACACGGTCCAGTGCCATAGTAATTATTGCCCTTAACAGCAGCTGTAGTGGAGCTGATGTATACGGAATTAAAATACTTAGAAAAAAGTCTACAGACTTCACTGCCCTCATTTACTACTTCGTTTCCATATTGTACAGACGATGGAATATTATGAGTAAAATTTTTGCGGTGACTAGAGATGTAAGACCAGAATTTGTTCGAGTTTTGCCCTATCTCTAATTCTGTCCTTTGAATATATTGTCTGTAGTCTGCTTGAACCATATAATTAGCTCTAGATCTAAGTATCTTAAAGCAGAAATAGTCGGCTTGATTTTTATACATTTTCCATTTTTTGTGAGCACGACGTTTTTCATTAATTACTCTAATTGAATGTTGCGAAAACCAGTGAGGAAAATTACAATTCTTGACAAATCTACTAGGAATGTATTGATCTATTGCATAATTAATAATGTTATAAAACATACTAACTTTCCTGTTTACGTCATCAAACTGAGCTAACTCTTTCAGCCAATCGACACTTGACAAAAATTCATTAATAGAAGGATTTTTAAAATCAAACAGAATTTTATTAGCACTATTTAACTGAGAATCAACTGGAATGTGAATTGAGAAATGTAACGCTTTGTGATAAATATCCTCCGGCACCAACGGTGCTGTATGATGTTCAACAATAGGCAAATAGTTAATATTAGTAAGAACTAAGTCCAAAATACGCGAATTTCTTATCACCGAGTTACATTGTTTTAACCCCGAGAACGCCATCGCGTCAATGAAACGCACCGACCGGTTATCATTTCCAATAGGAATTTCACCCCATGTGATAAATGGCAAATTAAAGTCTCCGCAGATAAAAAATCTATCATTAGCATTGGTGGTTATGATATTCTCCAACTTACCCAGAAAACTGTTTAAAGCATCATCATCAACAGGGGGAATATACACACAACATATATTCAAACAGGTATTATTCGTTTTTATTGAAATCCAAATATCTTCGGCGTCCGAATTCCAATCCGGACGCTGTACAGCCTGCAGATTTGACTTAACAGCGATGACATTAAAGCAAAGGAAGTAAACGTATTAACTCCTAACACAACCTTTACGTTTTGAATATTATTTGTGTTGATAAATAGGATAAGTCGAAACACGAAGAGGAAAAAGCATATTATAAATTATTGGTTACAAATTATATTTACAATTTTAATAAATTCTCGTAATCGCACAAAGATTTTAGAAGATTTAAAAATTTGTTTTTTGTTCTAAAAATGTATAGCAAACTGCTGTCATAATTACTTTATTCTTTTACCAGGAGACATCGGAGAAGGTTGTCGCCACAATCGAAAACAAATTAATCAAGTAAGTCATTCATTATCGATTTCATATATCCGCTGGCTATTAATTTCTGGAACACCGTACAACAGAGCGATATATACAATGTGTCTGTTAATGCTTGTACGCCAATTATGTTGGTATGCCTACAATTATATCAAAGTGTAGTGGTAACTCTGCCGCTTGAGCTGTGTACATAGACGTAGGTAAATAAATTATCGTTAATTGTATTATCAGTTGTTATCGTTGGTCTTGTAAAAATTATTTGTTTTGACTTCTTGATATTTATACCTTTAATTTCGAACAGTTCTTTTTAGAGCTCAATAATTATCTTTTGTAAGTTGTAGGTAAGACATAATTAAATACGAAATGCAACTTGATTTTGAGTAACCACTATTTTAATTTTTTTTCAGTATTGACTGGAAAGCCAAAAATGTTTACACCTGAACAAGACGCATACATTCTTATGGCCCACTTTCGAAGTGCAACTCGCAATCAGGATGGAACTTGGTCGTACAGTATGCAGTCTTACTTCGATCAGTTCGTAGAAGCGTTTCCTAATGAAAATGTCGACTATGAGGTTTTTGGCCATCACAAGCGTGAGATTGTAAAGCCTTTTGAGAGAAAAAATTGTATTTGTAAGGATAAATGAACCGGAAGACCTACAATATTAACTGAAGCTGTTGTTAATGATCTTGAAGAACGAAAGAATCAAAGCCCCAACAAATCACTACAAAAACTATCGGCACTGTCAGGTACGTGAGCTAGAGTATATTTAAATAAGCGCAAGTCATTAATTATGCGTTCTTTTCAAGTATTAGTAGAGCTAGTTGTGCAAAAGCTCTACATAAAAAATCACATATGCATCCCTATGGAGTAGGTATGTAGATATGATTATCAACAACACATACTGTACTATCAATGGCTTAACGAGCACCTTAATAATAATGATTTTCTGGACCTAACCTTCTTCACTGACGAAGCATGGTTCTATTTACCTGGTTATGTAAATAGCCAAAATTACCGAACGTGGGCTACAGAGAACCCTCACAGTTTTGTTGAAAAAGATTTGCATCCATTAAAAGTTGGAATATGGATTGGAATTTCAAGGCGGAGAATAATAGGGCCAATATTATTTAATGAAACAATTAATGCAGAGAGAGATCAAACTGTCATTTTGACATAATTTATTAATCACCTGCATGATGATAGCAACGAGGGGCTATTTCCAGCTAGACGGAGCCACTGGTCATACTGCACGTACCACCATAGAATATTTGCAACAGTGTTATGGAAACCGTATTATGTATTATAAGCCAAAACCTGTGGCCACCGAGGAGTCCAGATTTAACACCACCAGATTATTTTCTTTTTGGACAGGTAAAGAATAATGTCTATAAAAACCGCTTGCACAATTTGGATGAACTTCAACAAGCGATTAAGCATGAAATTCAAAACATAACACAAAAACAGCTTTGCCATGTATTTGAAAACATGAAACGACGAATAATGTTGTGTTTACAAGCAAATGGAGAATACTTTCAACAATTTTTATAAATCTAATTTTCTACTTATCAGTGTTATTGTTAAGGAAACTTCCTAGTTTGAAAGTACCGTAAATAAAACTCAAATTCAGTTCAAATACACATTTATTTAGTTCGGTGTGCGCCGAGAATTTCGGGGCCGCTCTTGCATCGAATATAAGATTACAACATATTGCAGTGATCTTGAATAAATAATAATATGTAAATAAATAAGTATAATCAAGATCACTTCAAGATTTTATTTAAATTAATTTTTACTTTATTCATTTTTACCATAATATGTATATGAATATTCACTATATCAATAATTTACGAAAACTTTATTTTTATTTAAGTAAAACAATAAAAGAATCTTAGTAAAATTTTTATAAAGTCATAATATTAAGTTACGCATTGAATGTTACGTTTCAATTATGAGAAGGTGTTTCTCGCCCGAAGAATACTGACACCGGCGAAGATCGACCGTGTGGCCGGTGAAAAACAACATTATTCGTCAGATGCACGATTATTAATACGCTGTTTCCCCAAGTGACCGATAAGAGCAGCACCGTCGATATACAATTTTGGAGGTGGATTCGTGTATGCCGAAAGTTGCCGTATGTTTTTATAAAGAAAATTAGGCATAAAAGAGCGGACGGATAAAATTTCCGGAATAGCTTGGTGCGAACCGCTATCTTCAAATAGTCCTAAAGTAGGTGACAAACCACTTCCTCCTCTTTTAAAAAGGATTACTCTTAAATCCGGACTTAGAATAATTTTTGAAATTTTCGACACTTATAAAAATTTTAACAAGATTCAACACTTGTAATATTTTTATTTTAACATGCAACGTGTATTACATTGAGATTTTTAGTTATACTTGAATAATTATTTATATATGAGATAATTTTATTTATGAATTCGGATTTTGAATTTATTTAATTTCATTTATTTTTCTTTTTCCTAGAGTGTTTTGTTTTGCATGTAGGGGTACTATGCCATACATTATGACAAAACTTTTCTAGTAATTGTAATGATAACTTTGGATAGCATAATCATTTCATTTTTGTATAATTCACTTTTCTTTTAAATTCATTTATCCTTCAAAAGGGATTTGAAATTAATAATTTTCTTTTATGTGTATATAGGATTTATATAAGTGAACCAGTTTGAAATTTATTATGGATGAATTTGAAATCATGTACGAAGAGTTAAGGTGATTAGATAGTATTTGTTATAAATGTGTGTATAGTGGCGTACAAAATTCTTTGTTTGTAGTGGTGTTTTTGTATTGGAATTTCACGAGAAAGGTAAAGTTTATTTTAAATGTATATATTATTTCTTTTATATGTGTATCAAGTATATTTTTGTTGTATTTGGGTGTTCAATATTAACGTGTTGAATAATATATCAGGAATGTGTGAAATGAATTATGTCGTTATCTAATTCATAGCATGGAGTCCTGGTGAATTTGAAAGACACGAATTGGTCTTGGTGGTACTGCGTTTGGGAGCGAGAAAAGGCACCAGGCAGAACTAATCAGGGCTACGTTAGTCTATTGAATATGCAAAAACATTATTTTATTTCTATAAATTTCATTTATATATATATTCCTTAAGGAGTGAGCACATTGTGATGTATGTTCGGGTTGCGTCCGACGAGTTGAAAAGGACATACTCGTAGGGTGGAACTTTGGGATACTCATCTGTGTGAATTTGCTATCTGGTGGTACTGTGTTGGGAGCGAGAAAAGGCGCCGGACAGGACTAATTAGGGCAAAGCCATATCCTTAATGTTTATATTTTGTTAGCAAATAGTAGATCGCGCAAAATTTTTGGTCATTTATATTCCAGTACAATTCATCATGTGTAATTTATTTTATTTTTGATTGTTTACATGTATCTATAACAAATATAATTCATAATGGTCACGTTCACATTTTTCTTTAGACATAGGTTTTTCACGACATTATGACTTCATTTATTTTTATTTCTTATAATATTTTATTGATTATGATGTATCAATTTGAATAATGATTGAATTATTGATTCTTTGTATGTAAACATTTATATATATCATTTAAACACTTTCTATAATGTATATATGGACGCTAGCCAACGTGGGGGGGCCATGATACATTTACATTTATATATTAATTTTTTTTTTTGAATTCGTTTAAATTTATTTTTAATAAATTAGATGTTAAGATTTATTTGGTATTTTATTTTCTTTACCTGACCTGGAGATAATTAAAGAGCAGGAGAATCGTTGGAGAATCTACTTATATTTTCTGCCCCTGAGAGAATTATTTATTTTAAACTGAGCTAGTTGTATGTAATAGTTTTGCTTAACCTACTTTTCAGCAGAAAATTCATTGTATCTCAGTCTAGCATAAGGCCTAGCACTGGGATGCGTGCTTGACTCTCAATTACACATTGATTAAATAAATTAAATTTATTTCATTTATATATAAATTTGCAAGAGTCACAGCAATATGTATATACATGTGCATCGCTCGAGAAGCTAATGGTCCCCTATATGTACGCACATGTCAGACACTGCCGTCCGTACGTACACATAGGAGGTCTTGCATCGCCTTCGGTGTACAGTCGTATAACTCTGCCGGCAGACAATAAATTCGGCTGGTGAGACTGTATGTGCCCGAAGCGGGCTCCGCATCAGTATGCGTAATATTTATATGTAAAAAATACATCAAGTGACAATATATTTTAAAAGTTGAAAAATAAAACATACATTACAAAAATATGATAACACATAAAAATAAAGAAAGACATTCATATATACGAGTAAAACAAGAAACAATAATATAAAATAAAATAAAAGATGTTAAGTTCTTAACATAGCCGCCCCCCTTGAAGGCATCGCCTTCAACAGAACGTAACACTCGCGGGACTTAGTCATCGTACACTGGTAACACGCACAATTTTACACTTGGTCTTTGCACCGTACCATTTGAAGTCTGTACTGTTGCCGCACGCGTAATACCATCTCGTCCTGGATGGGTCTCCAAAACTCGGCCTAGGATCCACTGGCAAGGAGGAGTGTTGTCTTCTCGGATGATTACCAAGCGCCCAGGACGTAGTTGCTGCTCGGTGTTGACATTCCACTTGTTTCTTCTTTGCAGTTGATTCAGGTATTCTCTGTGCCATCGCTTCCAGAAATGTTCACGTATTTGTTGAACATATTGCCATCTTGATAAGGAATTTAATTTTGTATTCATCAAGCTAGGTTCCGGAATGGTAGCAGATATGGAACCAGTAAGAAAGTGGGAAGGTGTGAGAAAGGTTAAATCATTGGGATCATTTGAAATGGCTGTTATAGGACGAGAATTGAGTGTGGCTTCAATTTGGACTAATAGGGTGTACATTTCTTCGTAATTCAAGGAACTTTTACCAATTATGCGAGTGAGATGCATTTTTACAGATTTCACTGCTGCCTCCCATAGACCTCCAAAATGTGGCGACCTTGGTGGAATAAAATGCCATTTTATTTGATTATGGGCGAAGTAGGCCTGCAGCTCCTCCTGGTTATACTGGGAATTCAGTTGTTTGATCATCTTCTTTAATTCGGAATTTGTTCCCACAAATTGTGTTCCGTTATCGGAATATAGATTGGACACATTTCCTCTTCTTGAAATGAATCGCCTCAACGCAGCCATAAATGAATCGGTTGTTAGATTACCCACAAGTTCTAGATGTATTGCCTTGGTTGCGAAACATACGAAAACAGCACCGTAGGTCTTCGTTACATTATATTTTCTGCGGCTTCCTTCACGGATATAAAGTGGACCGAAGTAATCCACCCCTACATTTTGAAAGGCTCTGGCACATGTTACTCTGTCCGTGGGAAGATCGCCCATTAAGTAATCAATATTTGCTGGTTTAGCTCTGAAACAAGTTACACATTTTCCTATGACTCTTTTGACTAAATTTTTTATGGACAATGGCCAATATTTTGTCCGTACGGCAGCGATCGTTTGTTGTACGCCAGCGTGTAACTGCTTAATGTGCTCATTTTGAATTACTAATGTTGTGAATGGATGTTTCGCTGGTAATAGTATTTGATGCTTTTGAGAGTAGGGAATGTTTGCTCGTTTTAAACGCCCACCGACTCTCAAAATACCCTCATTGTCCAGAAAAGGGCTTAAGCACAATAAATTGCTTTTGGTATTGACTCTACCTTGGCTTTGCAATTTATCATATTCTTTGGGAAATGAGTGCTTTTGTACTAATTTGACTAACACCGTTGTTGCTCTTTCCAGTTCTGAACATTTTAAATGGCCGGTATTTATTTCCGTAGTAGAATTACTACATTTTGCTCGTGCATTATTTTTAAATCTGAGGCAGTATGCCACTACTCTTGTTAATTTGTTTAAAGAAGAGTATTTAGTAAACAGATCACAGTTGTCTGTAATGACATTAACCCCAACAATATTTTTTACTTCTGGCAAAGTTTCAATAGTTGGCGGTTCCAAACCAGGCCATTCGCTTGCATTCTGTTCTAGAAATGCAGGGCCATCAATGTTTCTCTTCGTATTTTTAATAAAGTGTTGTTCGCCTAGCTTTTCTTCATGTGAGTACACTTTATCCTTTTTGTCGTTTTCTAATTCCCAGAATTTATTTTGATTGTCGTTAAGTTGTTTTAATGTAACTGAATTGCACGTTGTTATGTTTACTGAAGTTTGTGGTGCAATTAGTTTTCCAGATATTACCCAGCCTAATAAAGTTTTCTGTAAATATGGACCTCTTTTACCTATTTTGATTTGTCCAACACATTGTAGTTTATAAAACAGTTCAGCACCAATTAGCATATCTACATCTCTGGATATATTAAAATCAGGATCGGCCAATCTGATATTTTTGGGAACATCAATAACATCTCTTGATATAGAAACTAGAGGAAGACATTCCGATATTTTGTCCAGTACTAAACAATCTAGTTTTGCCTTGAAATTATTATTTCTCGATTTAATTGAAACCTTGGTGATGTTAGTTATTCTCGTAGTGTACTGTGTTATTCCAGATAGAGATATCTGTGTATTAGTTAGCGGTAGATCAAGGATTTTCGCCATTCTGTACGTTAATAAATGTGATTGCGATCCCGAGTCTAAAAGAACTCGACAGGGATGAGTTTTTCCTTTCCGGTCTAAAATGTTAACCAACGCTGCGGATAATAAAATGTGACTGTTCGCGTCTGAATTGCAGCTGTGATGTGACACTCTGGAAATAGAACCGGTGGAACTTGAACTGGTCTCCAATGGCGATGTCTCAGATCTAGATATTGTTTGAAGATGAAGCAAATCGTTGTGCTTCTTATGACAGTGTCTGCAAGGTCTCCCTGAACATTTAAAAGCTACATGATTTGTCTTTAGACAGTTGATGCAAAGTTTCTTGGCTTTAGCTTCCTCAATTCGTTTATTAACGGGAAGATTTATAAACTTTCTACACTGATAAATAATATGGGAACCTTTACAAAATGTGCATGATACTGAACTCTTGTCGGTTGACACGTTCGCTGATGTTTTGTAATGAGTGTTGCTGGCCTTTGAGATAGCTTCTAAAGTTTGACATTTTTGTGTGAGAAAATTCGTGAACTCTTTTAATGTAGGTAACTCTGTAGACTGTATTTTGGCTTCCCATTCTTTTAATGACTGAACGTCTAACTTTTTGGAGACAATGCATATTAATAGATCATCCCAATGTTCTGTAGGACGTTTCAGTGCTGTGAGGGCTCTAAAATGCTTCATAAAACCGTCTAATATCTGCCTAAGAATATTTACGTTTTCTTTGTGTGCTGTTGGCAAGTTGAAAATACCATTTATGTGTTTCTGTACAATTATTCTCGTATTATTGTATCTATCTTGTAACATTTGCCAAGCATTTACGTAATTGTCGGATGATATTTCTAAGGAATGTAGAACGTTGGCTGCGTCTCCTTTCAACGACGATTTCAAATAATGAAACTTTTGTACATTTGGTATGGCACTGTTATTATGTATAAGAGAATTAAAAGTATCGTAGAATGAGAACCAGTTATCATAGTCACCAGCAAATACCGGTAACTCAATTGTAGGCAGTTTGATGAAGCTATTTACTGTGTTGATACTATTATTTTGTGAGGATTCATCGTTGTCTTGCACAGGAGCTAACATAGATGTATATCGTAGTTTATTGTCGTAATATTTATTTTCAAATTCTTCACGCTCAGTATTCTCGAATTCTGTTTCATCTAGCTTCTCAATTTGAGTCTGCACTTTATCAAATTGTTCCAGTAATAAAATAAATTTTTCATAGCGATAGTCGTCAACGATGTCGTTGGGACCACTTTTATCTAAATAAGTGACCGCTCTTGTCAACGATGCTTTAATTATTCGGCGCTGAAATTTTAAATCTTCCATTTTTATTATTCTTAAATATATACAGATATATTCGTAGCTCCGCAGCAGTATACCTTGCTCCGTATCAGTATTTCACCTCCGCATCAGTATCAGACCTCCGCATCAGTATCTGACCTCCGCATCAGTATCTCACCTACGCATCAGTATTTGACCTCCGCATCAGTATTTCGAGCTCCGTATATGTATTTCACCTCCGCATCAGTATCAGACTTCCGCATCAGTAAATCGAGCTCCGTATATGTATTTCAGCAAAAAAAAAAAATAAAGAAAAATCTTGTCTTCAGTATTAGATTTTTCTATTTATTGCAGCATCACACACTGCTTATTTTATGCACATGTATTTAGCTCCGCAGCAGTATTTCACCTCCGCATCAGTATTATTTGCTCCGTATCAGTATTTAAGCTCCGTATTAGTATTTGAGCAAAAAAAAAAATAAAGAAAAATCTGTCCACTTTCAGATTTTTCTATTTGCATGCGGGCAATTTATCTCGTGGTAGGGACGGACCACTTTACTTAGATTTTGTAATCTATTTTTTGCTCTGCGTACGTATGTAGGCACTGTACGAGAGTTTATATCTCGTGGTTTGCCAGGCCACTTTTCATAGATGTTAGTAATCTATCTTTTCTCTGCGTAAGTGTGTTTGTTACTGTACGAGAGTGTATTTTTCGTGGTTTGCCAGGCCACCTTTCTTAGATTTTAATAATCTTTGTTTCGCTCTGCGTAAGTACGTTTATTACTGTACGAGAGTGTATTTTTAGTGGTTTGCAAGGCCACTTTTCTTAAATTTTAATCTTTCTGTGCCGCTGCAATAGTAGGAAGTACGATAGCCGCACATATATCCTCTGCCTTTGCGAACAATTGTTTGTAAATATTTCTAACTTAAATATTTCAATTGGATTCGCCGCAGTATCAGGATGTGATAATCAGCGTATGTATCCTTTGCGTAAGCGAACACTAAATTTGTATACGTCTTGCGTATTATTTTAAGCGGACCAGAGCACTGGACGCTTCGTGTCTTTTTAGTTCGTTGCAGAACTGAATACGATACTCGCCTATGTATTTCCTGCCTTTGCGGACTATTAATATTTCTAATTTTCTAGATCCGCCACAGTAAAAGCTGTGCGCGTGTGTGTGTGGGTGAGTGTGTGTGTTTGTATGTGTGCACGATAGCGGTCAAACCGCTATAGGTATCAATTCCAAATATTATATTTACGAGTACAATCTCCCTCTTGAGATCTGATTAGATCTTCAGTAAAATCGGCAGACCGGAAGTAGTAGTTTACTTCAGCGAAAAAATCGAATTTTGCCAATATATTTGGTCAACTACTAAGTTTAAACAAATTTATAAAGAATTTGTATGTATTCAACATTGAATTTGAGAAGAATTTTATTATGAAAGTTTTTCGAAATTGATACCGGAAGTAGGTCTTTTACTGTTATCAAAAATCAGTTTTTTGCAAATATTTCGCAAGTCATGCTTTTTAGACAGGTACGCTACGAATATAAAAGTATTTAGAACTTAATTTTCAATGTCTTTTGTATAAAAAAAATTCAAAATTCGGACTGGAAGTATCACTTTTACTCTTATCGAATAGCGAATTTTTGCCAATATGTCGTAAATTATGCATTCTATAAATATTTGTCAACAGTACAAAAGTATTTAGAGTTGGTTTTGAAATATTTTTTGTATAAATGAAATTTGAAAATTTCGACCGTAAGTAACACTTTTACTCTTAGCGAGTAGCACTTTCTTTCGAATATCTCGCAAAGTGTGCATTCTATAGAGATTTATTAAGAGAATAGAAGTACTTATAATAGGATTTTAAATAATTTTTATATACAAAAATTTTAAAACACTATAATTTGAAACGCTCATACGTATAAGAAAGTCGTGTGGTGGCCACACCTCTTTTTTTAATTATAAAGATGAATTGAATACGAAATAAATAAACTGTATTGGGATAGTTAAACTTGAAACATGATTGCTTATACAATTTGTAAATAAATGATTTTCATAAATGTTTGAATGGACTATATGAGAGTGTAGGGGTCCTCTGGGCAAAATTCCAATGGGTACGGGATATATCAAGGAGTTACGGGTAGGCTTGAATGGGAAGAATGTATGTATTACATATTTAATATATAGAGCAAGTGTTAATTTCTAAAGTAACCGCTGAAGTGTAAGTATAACGAGGGGTATGAGACCGGCAGATCTGAGAATTAAAGAATATTAATAAATTGGTTTAGGAAAGCACTGAAATAGCGTGAAATTACTATTAGTACTACGAGAGCATGCTTCTAAAAGCGGAATAAACGGACATAATAATATCTTGGTGTGTGGGAGTCTTTATCTAAAAACAATCAAAATTTATATTAATACGATACTTTAATAATAGCATATTAATAAGTGAACTTTTTCAGATGTAGTTCGATAAAAAAATATCTCCTTAAATCTCCAAAATCAAATTAACGTAATTGCTAACCTATTTTATGTACAACAATTAGAGACTTATCATCATCATCTGCTATATTTCGGATATACATATATGCACTAAAGCTTTGTTTCCTAAATTTACAGAATTTATATCTATTGATTTATAATCGGTTCCTATTGCCTACGTTACGCAAGAGGAATATCCAAGTTATCTAAAGATTTTTTATATTGAGTTGGAATTTTCGTTCAATTATCAAGTTTGGTACCAGTTGCTAACCTTCATCTTGTTGTACCAGGGGACCAAATTTCTCTGCTTAAAATCATCTGTGCTGATTTGGTTTCCTAATCATGATTTGCTATTACGAAAGCCGGCCTTAAATATTGTTTATATAATTATTCTATAGATTATTGAATGGGAATTTTGCATGTGTGTAAGATACTGAACGTGTACCTATATGCTAATTTGTGTAGTACATGTAAACTGCGTGCTACGATGACTTCTTACGGAATTCCACATGATAAAAACTATATTTTTGCAAAAGTATTCCCATCACTGATTTTTTTAACTATTTGATACAGCTGATACCTAATTCTAATGACAGTCTTGGAAAATTGTGTTATGACTCTATAACATATATCACAAATCTTTTGCAATATCTTAATATCAAGTAAAATCCTGCTGGTTTTTTTGATTAATTATTTTTTAGATTGTACCTTCGATTTTCATGGGCTTAAACTTTTAAATTAACAGTGCTTTGAGATTTTATTCTTATATCGTTAGAGTGAAAAATATGATATTTCGCAAATATATTTCTTTCTACTAATCTTTTACGATCAATATCTTTTAGCCATTTTTAACACGCCGCTCTCTTTATTACAGATTTGATTGCCAACAACTGTAGTAGCGCGCAAGGGCAACTGCTTACCATAAGTTGTGTTTGTTTACACTATGCGCATGTATTACATTAAATTACATATTTATTTGGTACTCCTGGCGTATATTGTATCTATATATATATATATATATATATATATATATATATATATATATATATATATTAATATAAGAAGCTGCAAATCATTTCTTTGTTGTGGAAATGATTTATTGGACGATTGGATTTATCGGACACCTAACACTTTGGCTTCCTAAATTATTCCTTCACAAGATTGGGTTTTTTCATTTGCTATCGCAATATTATTTGCTACTGCTACACATATCGTGCAGTTCCATTTATTATTTCCTTTTCTACTGTGATCGAATTCTACGTAGTATTTCAGAATTGGATTGTATTACTTATTTCATTCTAATAGTGCGCCTGCCTAACAATGTATCTTTGAGTTTTCTATCATCAAAGAAACATTAGTGGTTCTGTTATTGGACGGTATATTAAGTAACTAATCTCTAGTTTTTTAATTATTTTCTTCTAGATACATATATCCTCAGTTTAAACGATAATTTTTCACCATAACAATCTTCCTTACTATTGGAGCTATAAAGTTTGTTAACTTAGCAAGTTCGTGACATCGTTTTAATTCAAACATTTGTATCTTTTTACATATTCTCAAATAAAACAAGTTTTTGTCGATATCTTAAAAATAAAACATTCAATGGGTTTAGTGTTTATACCATTTCAATCAAAAGAGAAAATTGTGAATTTGTAATTTAATCAAATCATTAGCATGAATAATATGGACGCTAACACTGGTGAGCGTTTAACTTAGAACATACGAGGTAGGCGCCATAAATTCTCGGCCTGAGAGGCTTATACAGGTTCAAATGTGTTCAATCTCCGTCACGTCATGCATGCACATACACGAGGTGTACACCATAAATATGACGGTTCGAAGCCTAGTAGTTTTTAATAACCAGGGAACCAACGTGACTAGCGCACGAAAATGTCTGAAGTAACGAAAATTGAGTACCGCGCGGTCATTAAATTTTTAACAAAAGAAGGGCATATACCTTATCACATAAACGACGTTTAGACGGCGTTTACGGTGATTCATCTCCTTCGTATTCAACAGAACTGTAAAAAAGTGGGCAAAATGTTTCCGTTTGGGACAAGAACCCCTGAAAGATGCTGATCGGTCGGGTAGACCAATTGAAGTCATAACGCCTCAACAAATTTCAATTATTAAACATTCACTGCTAGAATATCGCCGTTTGAAAGTGAAGGAATTAGCAGTGATAACAAACATTTTCGAGATAAGTGTTCGCCGAATTTTCCATCACCATTTGAGTATGAATAAAATCAGTGCTAGATGGGTACCGCGAGTTCTTTCTGCTCTCCAACGTGAACGTCGAGTCGAATGCGCGCAGTGGTTTTTAAACATGTGTGGAGACAACCCTAAACCGATTTTGGAGTCCATTGTCACAGGGGATGAAATAATGGTTCTGTTTTACGATGTTCTGTCGAAAATGGAGTCAATCGAATGTCGGCGACCTGATGAACCTCGCCCAAGAAAGGCGAAAGTCGTTCAATCAACGAAAAAGGTGACGGCCATAATATTCTGGGATTGTGAGGGCAATTTGCTAATTGACTTGAAAGAGCGCAATACAAGTGTAAATGGCACATATTATGCGTCTTTATTGCATAAATGCAAAACGTCATGGGAAATTGACAAAAGGTGTGCGATTATTGCACGACAATGCTCCCGTCCATACTACCGCCATTTCACAAGCTGCCATCTGCGAATGCGGCTTTCAAGAATTGGAACATACACCGTATTATATTTGTATAGTCCGGATATGGCTTCTTGTGATTTTTTGTTTTGTAATTTAAAAAAAGACATTAGGGGACGTAGTTTTAAGGACGACAGTGAGTTGCAAGCATCTGTTATAGAACATTTTGACGGAAAAACTTCAGATTATTTTTACAGGGGTATCGAATTATAAATTAATCGTTGTAATAAATGTATAGAAGTTAGGGGAGATTACATTGAAAAATAAAAATCCTTATATTGTTCCAAGTTTCTTTTTTGTATATCAGGCCTAAAATTTATGGCGCCTACCTCGTAGTTTATATAAAAACATACTCCTGAACTTAATGTTGGTGGACATCATAAATTTATAGGAAATCGCCTTCTTGTTCAACCGTATAAATGTTAACCTACATACAAATTTCATAATCTATAATGATATTTGTAATACTCAATTTTACTATGTTTAAATTTTTATATTTGTAAATACCAGTACTCCGACTGAAATTATATATATCGATATAGAGATATAGTGTGCACCACACGACTTTCTTGTATGTATCTACATTCCGAGTTTTTTATACAAAAGTTCGTTCAAATTAAGTTTTAAATGTTTTCTAGTCTTTAATAAAATAAGCCACTGAGTAGGAATTTTTATATTTCTTATAAAAGATATTCTAAATGCAGCTCTCGATACATTTATACTTTTCATATATGCGTATAGATCCATAACTATTTGAAAAAAAAAATAGATTAGGTAGAGACTATTAGATAAGAGAGAAAATGTTACTTCCAGTTCAGTTTTGATTTTTTTTTTGTAAAATGTTCTAAATCGAACTCTAAATACGTCTACACTTATAGTAGATCTGTATATAATGCGCCTTTGGCGAAGTATCTGCAAAAACTTCTATTCGATAAGTGTAAATATCCGATCCAAATACTGAATGTTTTTTACACAAAACTTATTCAAAATCAAACTCTAATTACTTTTGTACCTTAATATATTAGTGGAGAAAGCTTTACTAGTGAGATAATTGCAAAAATTCTTTTTCGATAAGACTGAAAGACCTAGTTCAGGTAGGAACTTCAAAAAACCTTGTTTTATAAAAGTTTCCTCAAATTCACTTTTGAATATACTTCAAATTTATAGTTGATGATATATTGGTGAAATTTTATTTTTCACTGAAATAAACTTCTACTTCCGATCTACCGATTTCTTAAGAGGAATATTAATCTCGTAAATGAACGTTTTATATCTTTAGCCGTGTGGTAACACACACGCATACAACGAGAAAGGCATGTTTGCAAGTACCACCTTTTCTGAATTAGGGAACTTCAATGGGTGAACGTCTGCAACCATCCCGAGGTTAAATATTTTCACAATTTTTCCTTATACTACGTATAGGTAAAACTGATCTAAGAAACTGTAAAACAAAAGGACAATAAGGACATATTAGAAGAGGCAAACCCAAACGGGTAAGCAATAATACGATTGTAAAGAATTCATCATAAATAGAGGAGTGAAGCCAGGATAACTGCATCTGCTCTACGTTGCTTAATCTAGTATGGGGAATATCCAAATATGAGCAAAACTGAATATGTATATCTCTCAGAATTGTAATTCAGAAGTGTATTAAACGCTCTTGTAGTATATCACACGATATGCACATGTGCCTACGAAAATATTGATAGATATTTACAAACTTGTTTAAATTATTTGTTTTATGGTCGCACTTATCAAACAGATTTCCTATATTAACAAGCAACTAGAAGAAAGTCGTTCATAGATATGGAAATTTTATTTAACTCATCTGTACATATGTTTTTCAACTTATAATTAAGCTATTTTAATTACACAATTCCTTCACTTCAAACAAATCAGTCTTAGGAATCTGTTCCTATATCTTCTTTTATACTTCGTTGATTGTTCCATTATTATTATGTATTGTTAATTTCTATATGGAATAAAGAATCAAAGCGATTTTCTATTCCTATTTTGTTTCTTCCATAACACAGCACAACAAAATCAATCTTTTTTTCTGTTGCATGAAATATTTGAACGGTAGTTTACTAATTCGAAGTTGCTGACCCCGAATCAACCCTATCTTCTTTTCGAGCAGCTTCAGTTTTTGAGATACGACTACTACGTGCATATTGAGTCGGTTTACATCAACTTTTGTCTATTACAGTCGCGTTTAAGATAAATCTATCTAATTTCTATCATGTCTGTATCAAGAAGGGCCTGCTTAAACGATTTAAATAGTCTTTGTAATATCTGCGGTGAATATAATTTTAAAAAAATTCATTTGAGTGTCTCAGATTTCGTAAAACAACCATATTTGAAGTGTTTGGTTTTCCATTGGACACAAAAAACAAATACTGGGTGCCCAATATTGTATGCAAAATCTGTGGCGTGGAATTACGTTTATGGGCCACTAAGAAGGAAACCTCTTTCAAGTTCCGGTCTCCAATGATCTGGCGTGTACCGTTAAATCATCACGATAACTGCTATTTTTGTGTTGTAAATATAACAGCAATCAACAAGAATAACCGCTCTAAATGGATTTACCCCACATCAATATCAGCTGTTAGACCTGTAAGCATTTCGAGTGATCCATTTTTATCATTACCATCTACATAAAAAAAAAGCCTTAACGAATTAGATGAGCCAAGCTGTGCGAGCTATGACGAATTCATCCCTGAAAACCATTTCGAACTGAGACCATTCGATCAAAACGAGCGTCATGATTTAATTAGAGACCTTGGACTATCGAAAACTTCTTCTGAATTACTAGCTTCCCGCTAGAAAGAGAGAAATCTCATAACTAAAGAGACCAAAGTTTTGTATTACCGCACTCGAGAACAAGGCGTACTTCATTTTTTTCTGAACATGATGATTTTGTGTATTACAGAGATATGATTCAAACCAATGAAGTTTATTTACCGATTTGTCAAAACGCATTTTGAAGTATGTAGGTACTATTGCATAACGGAAATAAGCTAGGCTCCTTACCGATCGCACATTTAACCAAGGTTAAGGAGAATGTCCTACAAAAGCGTTGGTCATGAAGAAGATAAAGTATGACAAATATAAATGTAATTTGTATTGATCTTAAGATGGTTAATCTCCTTTCAGGACGACAAGGCGGCTATACCAGATATCCTTGTTTTATATGTTTATGGGATAGCAGAGATAAATCAGAACATTGGACAAGAAAAGAATGGCCTTCTAGGGAAGCACTGGTTCCAGGTAGCTATAAGGTTATAAATTTGCCTCTTGTGCCACGAGATGCATATTAAACTTGGTCTGATGAAACAATATGTTACAGCACTAAACAAAGACGGTGAATGTTTCAAGTATATTTCAAGGAAGTTTCCGAATCCGACTTCAGAAAAGCTCAAAGCAAGCTTATCACAAATTGGTAAATTGATGAGCGATTCTGATTTCAGCAATTCAATGTCAGAAATTGAGAAGAATGCATGGGATGCGTTTGTTTGGTTTGTTCAAAATTTCTTAGGCAATAAAAAGGATGATGATTACGTTGAGCATGTTGAAGAGATGTTGTCTCACTTCCACAACATGAGCATCAAAGTACACTTCCTGCACAGCTAATTATATCGTTTTCCTGATAATCTACGTTACTTGAGCGAAAAACAGGTCGAACGATTCCACCAAGATATTCGGCTGGAGTATTCAGAGTAGCACTTCGCCATTCAACAATAGTAGTAAATAATATAAAAAAAATTCCAGAGTTTGTAGAATTCTAATTAAATATTTTTGTACAGTGAGTGATCTTTTTCTCAATTCCCTCTTTACAATTCAAAAACTAGAGCTGATACATAAAAACTGGTAACATATCCGAAATCAGCGTCAAAAACTGACATCGAATATTTTACATGATATATTCGATGCAATTTATTGGGCGCTGTAATTTATGATAAGATTTCCCATAAATAGAATGGCTATTTATTTTGTAGCTAATAAATTTTGATTGTTTGTGTATGTTTAGCTATAAAATGCTGGCATAATAATTTGAGTTTTTTTTATAAAGGACGAGTAGCCTTGATAATTTAGTACGAGTTACAGGCGGGCACCATAAATCCAACTATTCAAATTGTTGTTTTGCATTAGTTTTGCTAAAGGTATCTGTATGTTATTTTATAAATTCAAATACACTTTTAATGTACACAATAATAGATTTGTGACGTACATTTACGACTTTCAATTAAATATCGTTGCAAATAGTTAGCTGACGGTGGGCATATGTCTGTCATTTTGATACTCTTTCTATTACAGATTAACTGCGAACGATACGAGCAATCGCACACAAGAGAAAATGCGTTCAATAGGGTAAGTGTAAGATATGTATATGTACTACATTAAATTACGTATCATTTATTTAATATACTTAGTGCATATCGTATGTATTTATTAATTTAAGAAGTGGCCAATCATGTCTTTGTTATGGACGTGACTTATTGGAAGTTGATATGACAGGTAACACATCCCAAACAATTCCTTCAGAAGATTATATTTTTTTACTTTCTCCCGCAATATCATTTGCTACTGCCAATCATATCATACAGTCTCCATTATTATTTCCTTTTATACTCTGCTCGTTCTTTACACGTTGTATTTTTTTATTTGAATTGTATTACTTTTGAGTTTCTAATGGTGCATCTATTTATTAATGAATTTTTCAGTTACTCATCATCAAAGAAATATTAGTTATATTATTACATACTGCATTAAATAACTAATCGAGAATTGGTTAATTTTATTCTTTTAAATACATGCATGCCGTGCAGCTAGTCAAGCATTTAGTAGTTGCTTCTTTATTATTATTGGCCCCACGAATTTTTTAAGTTATCAGATTCGTGGCATTATATGTTTTAAGTAAGATGGTGACAGCAGAAAAACACCTTAATTTATGAGATATGTACCAAACCGTTTAATTGTTTTTGAATGAAACAGCTTGTATATATTCATATATTCTGAAAAAAAAATATTTTTGTGAATATCTTGGAAATGAAACATTAAACCGTTTTTCTGCTTTTTTACTAAATGAATACCAAAAAAATGCCTACAACTTGCGAATTTAACCAGTTTTATAACACTGATTGTAGGGAAATTAACTATGATAAAAACTTGACTTTGGACACAGTGTATGCCAAAAGAAAGAAACTCATATATTTAATTTTTACTGAATAGCTCCAGTATCGTTTCTAACTTTCCGGCTTAAGACACTAAACTTGTAATCTGTGGCTTGATACTAAACACGATCCGGTGTGTAGACAATGCGATTTTTAATCAGTTGCTACCCTCTTCCGTTAAAAATATAAAATATGCAAGAGGACAGAAGGTATGATGCCACCACGATAACTCACCTTCTATTGATAACTAAAAACAGTGACGCTTGTCTACTAATTAATTACTTAATCGCCAGCTTATCCCTCACTAAGCCTTTCCTTTCACTCTTCCCAAGGTTGATGTCGAAGATGATGGACAGTACTGCTGCTAACCAGTCGGGCAAGGTAGGTTCGTTCACGCAACAAGTGAAGGTGTTATATAATAAGGGCACCAGTTCCGATTAATTATACTGACCAGCAACTGAATAGATAGGCCCGGAACAAGTCTATTATTAAACCCAGGAATAATGATCAGCAAAGCCAAACACACTCATACAACTTAACAACAGGTTTATTAACCGTATAAAAAATTAATTGCCAAAGTCCAAGATAAGATAGAGGTTAGCCAACCTATCATCCAAGTCAACTAACGTAATGTCTTTACAATTTAAGTGCAAATAAAGTAATTAAAAAAAACATTAAAAATAAGAAACACCTAAGTGCATACCAGTTACAAATGTTAAAATTCTGAAAATATGTATTAATTGATCAAGACGGCCACCAAATGTGTGCCATAAATTCAAGTTACAACTGACAAACTGTTATACTGATTTGAAGTAAACAAGAGAATTAAGTCATATGAGGCAAAACCTCGAGTACAATTAAACACAGGTAACATATGCCAGGGAGTCTTCCCAATGTCGAGCAGTTTGGTCGCAATCAGCAACACATAAGCAAAAATGAAACACTTTGTATATAATAGAGGCCAACGACAAGCTGATCGACACTAGATAATAGACTCTAAATGGTATCTAATACTAACAGTGCCAGATAACTATGGTCATACAAAAGAAAACGTTAATAAAAATTAAACGAGTTAAAGATCGTACAAATTACACAT
Organism: Amphimallon solstitiale; assembly: GCA_963170755.1. Taxonomy (NCBI): domain Eukaryota; kingdom Metazoa; phylum Arthropoda; class Insecta; order Coleoptera; family Scarabaeidae; genus Amphimallon; species Amphimallon solstitiale. Next base: position 62,011,970 of record OY720675.1, read on the forward strand.
AAATATATTGAAATTGTTCATTAAATATACTAAAATCAATGCAATAAATTTACACAATATAAGTTGGAATGCTACAATGCAAATACGCACCCAAAATATCAATTAAATTCAGACAAGAAAAGGAAATGGCTATGTAACAGAGCCAATTCGACACGTAACCTCAAAATAAGGCCACTACCATTAGTTAAACTAAACGTTAAATATCAGAAATTTAAAACTCAGTGACTCATATGCCACTATAAGATAAATCTAGTAATTACGTTGACTCCAATGATTCAGTTAGACCGAAAACAAAGTTAGACAGTACCTTAATTATGCTCAAAATCTGCAGGTAAACTTCCACAAATTTGATTGTGTCTGATTGCACTGATTGACTGTGCAATACACTGGCACTATTTAGCAAACAGCAATAAACAAAGTCGAAATACCTTAAATTTTGCACGCACACACAACTATGGTTACAAATTCTTCAACGATACCACATTAGTTACAGGGAAATGTCTACTCCAGTCATCTTTGGCTACCAACAGTCATCAAGAATTAACGCAGGAGGCTGCAGTAATATCTACGAAACTGCACTATACATCTGTTGTCACCAAAGGATACCTCATCTTATACCTTCCGGAATTCTTCCAAAGCTGTCTCACAAGTCAAACACGTGTTACAGAATTTCCAATCGGAAATGCCTGCCTAAGTTCTACCAGGCGGTAATCGCAAAAACAGCGAAGATTTCTCCAACCAGAAGAAAAAATATCCTCTTACAAAGTTTCTTCTATAACGTCATAACCAAATTAAGCTTGAGAAATTATATAAACATCCACTTTAATTAGTGATTCATTACGATACAACTCAATATTCCAAATTAATTACTCAAGCACTGGTTGAGACAACGATGCTTTTGCCGATAAGTGTTATTTGCAAGACAGCGGGAACAGAAGAGAGAGATGTCAAAATTCAATTAACGAACTCGAAAGATTGCGACCAAGGCGACATCTAAGCGAACACGGAGGAAACAATCACAGTATTTAGAATAATCACTAGGCTTCAACGGCAAATTCAAGCGGAACATAATAATTTACAAATTAAACAAAAGGACAAGAAAACCCAAACATTGCTTAAACTAAAGAGAAATCAATAATATAGTTAATAACCGAGAATAGATACGAATAACCAAGCATACGCCATCTGTGACTGTAAAACAGCGTTACCACTCCTGATGAGATACAGATCTCGCACGAACTACGGTCGATCGCGACATCGCTCTACTCAATTAGATCACACAAGAGGGCGGTACAAGGTTAAATCCATAATAAATCGATTCTCAACTAAGAATTAAAACGTAACACAATAATAACAAAAAAAAATAAATTGTAACACAGTGCTACTGAAGATGACAACTTAGTTGTCGAAATACGTATTTAGCCTTTTTGTGCTTTAGTGTGGTTAAGGTGTTTTTATTGTTTTTGTTTACTTTCTGGTTTATTCTTATTTTGATTGTTTGCCTATTGATTGTAGTTATAAAACAGATTTCTGATTTTAACAAGCTGATGTTATTAATTATATTCTTAGTAGAAACATGTTAAGTCGTTTATGGACACCAAAAATTAGTTGTTCCAGTATATATCCATTTTACGACAAGTCTTTCCTCTAATAATCTCAAACTTGGTAATTCATGTACAGAACATAATTTATTTATTTAAATTACAAATTTCTTTAATTTTAAACGAATCAGCGGGAAAACAGCGTATATCAAACGCCTACTTCGGGATTTTTATGCTCGTACTTGTTTTTATTCTTCAAGTATTATTTATTAATTGCCTATCTAAGCCCAAACGCCCAATCCTTATGCAGCTCTAAATACTTTTGCACTTATAATGAATGTATGTAGAATGCATAATTGTTCCAATTCAGGCTCTAAATACTTTTGTATTCCTTAGAAATTTGTTGGTTGACGATATTGATTTTTCTACTGAGGTAAACTATTACTTCCGGTTTACTTATTTTACTAAAAATCTACTTAGATCTCAAAAGGAAGGATATAAACTTGTGAATATAAAATTCGGTATTAATAGCTGTAGCCGCTTGGCCGCTACCATGATTATACATACACACACACACACACATACACACAGAAAGAGAGAGAGAGAGAGAGAGAGAGAGAGAGAGAGAGAGAGAGAGCGGGAGGGAGGGAGGGAGGGAGAGGAAAAGAGTGAGAGAGAGAGGGAGAGAAGGAGAGCAAGAGAGCAAGAGAGAGAGAGAATGAGAAGGGAGAGGGAGAGAGGGAGAGAAAGGGAGAGAGATATTTGCAAAACCCACTTTTTCAGTAACGTCTTTCTGAATTACGGACATCAATGTCCACTTAATAGAAGCAGTTCATTGTAATGCTGGATCTGATTTTAAGTCGCAATAGCATATAAGTGTGTAGAGTTTACAGTCTTCCTACGTGGAACTTAAACTTACGTGGAATTGCATACGTTCAATCTCACCCACTAGTATCAGTAATTAATATCTCATACTGCAAGCTGGTTAGCTATCAAAGAGGCAGCTATGGCCACAACTAAATGGTTCCGACAATATAAATTGAATTCCGCTAAAAACATTTTGCAAGTGTATACATATAAGTAATAAATATTTGAGTTCAGACTCTTACTTAAGTAGTAATACATAACTATCACAAAAAAAGTAACCATTTCCAAAAATAGCAATCATAATTAACACGACGAGAACATAGAAAGCCGAATTTGATGAAGAAAATGAAGACTTTTTATTTGACTAAAGTTATGTCCATTTTTTTTATTTTACATTGAAAAAATTCTTTATTTTTTTTAAAGAAAAATTTAATTATACTCAAGCATTATTTATTATTTTATCACAGAAAAAAAATTCATAAAACATTTTTTCCCAGTTTCTTTCTTATAAATATCTCTATGTGCGACGCAAATTAAATATAATTTTTTTTTAATTTCAAATTTTCTAGAGCGCCAGTTTTTACTTCTCTTTTTAAAGGTTCAACATTATCAAATATTATTTCCTAGTTGCATGAATACATTAAACATCACCTTTGTTTTACACAGCATCATTAAATTTTAATTGCTCTTGTTATTTCAACAATACAGGAAGCACATTGGAAACCTTTCATTAACAAGTTATGAAAATAATTAATTACGTTTAAAATTAAAACATTCCAACCCCTATTAGAGATCTCGATCATCTAATTAATCATTGTAGAATGAAGGGATCAAGTGTTGCGTTTTAAGGGCGGGCATATTTATTTAAAATTTATACCTCAAAAATATAACGAATTTTCTTATTTGGACATTAGATAGAATGTCGATTAAACAAACTCAGAGAGCTATTTTGAAGAACTTTATGAAGTTAAAAATATACTTCCAAGAATGTATTCTTTTTCATCAATATTGTTTTTTTCTCAAGACTCTATTAACTTCTTACGTAAATATCATTTTTAATTATCGCTATTGTTTGCCGTTGTAATTAACTTTTTTCTTCAGCAAGTTAATATTAAAGAAAAAATCCATTAAGTAATCAAAATTACACTTTAAATATTTTTTTTATACCACCGACAATTATTGAATAGAGTCTATTTGATGTAGAGTTAAAATACTAAAATAAGAAAGTATTTATACATACATTATGTAGGCGCCATAAATCCTTGGCCCGACAAGCTTATACCGGTCCAAACGTGTTCAAACTCCATCACGTCATGCATGCACATACGCGAGGTGTACACTATAAATATGACGGTTCGAAGCCTAGTAGTTTTTAGTAACCAGCCAACCAACGTGTCTAGCGCATGAAAATGTCTGAATTAACGAAAATTGATTACCACGCGGTGAATAAATTTTTAACAACAGTATTCAACTGTAAAAAAGTGGGCAAAATGTTTCCGTTTGGGACAAGAATTCCTGGAAGATGCTGATCGGTGGGGGTCGACCAATTGAAGTGATAACTCCTCAACATATTTCAATTATTGAATATTTAGTTCAAGAAGATCAACGTTTGAAAGTGAAGGAATTAGCTGTGATAGCAAACATTTCCGAAACAAGTGTTCACCGAATTCACCATGACCATTTGGATATGAAAAAAATTAGTGTTAAATGGGACCGCGACTTCTTTCTGCTCTCCGACGTGAACGTCGAGCAGAATGCGCGCAGTCGTTTTTAAACATGTGTGGAGACGACCCAAAACCGATTTTGGACTCCATTGTCACAGGAGATGAAACAATGGTTCTGTTTTACGATCCTCTATCGAAAAGGGAGTCCATGGAATGGCGGCGACCTGATGAACCTCGTCCCAGAAAGGCGAAAGTCGTTCAATCAACGAAAAGGTGATGGACACAATATTCTGGGATTGTATGGGAATTTAATTGACTTTAAAGAACGCAATACAAGTGTGAACGGCACATATTATGCGTTTTTATTCAATAAATTATGGGACAGTATTCGTGCAAAACGTCGTGGAAAATTGTTAAAAAGTGTGCTATTATTGCACGACAAGCTCCCGTCCATACTGCCGCCATTTCACAAGCTGCCATCCGCGAATGCGGCTTTCAAGAATTGGAACATCCACCGTATAGTCCGGATATGGCTCCTTGTAATTTTTCTTTTGTTTTCTAATTTAAAAACACACCTAAGGTGACGTAGTTTTAAGGACTACCGTGAGTAGCATGTAGCTGTTATAGAACATTTTGACGGAAAAACTTCAGATTATATCTACAAGGGTATCGAATTATTAATTAATCGTTGTAATAAATGTATAAAAGTTAGGGGAGATTACATTGAAAAATAATTTTTTTTATATTGTTCCAAGTTTCTTTGTTGTATATCAGGCCGAGAACTTATGGCTCCTACCTCGTATGATGTATTCGTTTTATAAATTTTTACTAGTTTATTCGTAACATAAGGATGTATTATAATAATGTAAATTATTGTCCTTGAGATTTTTGTAAAAGTTTATAATTTAAAATCGTTTGAAGCCGTTAATTTATAACTTAATTAGGAAAAACTTATAATTCGGAAATCACAACCGAATAAGGAAATGGTGTGATTTCAACAAATATTTTTTTCTTTTGCAACCACATACTTTTATATTTGCCTAAAACATATAGCATATAATTCGCAACTTCGAAGCGAAAAGGGCGAGACTGGAGTAGTAACTATTTGCATAATCTTTATTTTCAATTAACTCTACTTGACTGTAAAAAAAATTACATACTTAGAATTGCTGCTGTTCATGACGACTTATGCAAATTGTAATTACAACAAAAAATCTATGGAAAACTGCGAATTTTGACCAAGTCTAAATTACGCCGTCAGCTTTCTCAAATGACTGATTAGATTTTCATACATACTGATTGACTGCAAGTAGTCTTTCTCTAAAAGAAGATCAAATTAATAACCAGTATCTCAACAACAACTAAGTTTAATCGTTTTTTATGGAACACTAAAGTAGTTAACACTGAATTTGACAGTAGATTTATAAAAAAAAGTTTCAACAGTCTTACCGAAGGTAGTCTTTTATCAGTTTTGGTGTCCTAACATCAAGTCCAAGGTATTTTCTTGCGTCAGTAATACCGCATAAAACTTTGTTTTCATCTAAGGTATTTCGTTAAATTATCATACGTGAGAAGCTGGTATTTGCAACTGATCTTAAGATACTACTTAAAATATTATTTATATAGAATTTCTAATTAATTATAGACAAATGTCAATTGATTTGAGCAGTTAGATCTTTGTGTCAAAAACACAGGTTATCGTTAAATGTCTCAATATATTGTTACCTATACTAGAACACATAATTCCATATAATTTAACTATGCTTAGCAACACAATACTTTATTGCTACCAGTATGTAAAAAGTCTTGTTATATCATGTTGCAAGATATAGCGGTTCCACTAAATTCAAGACATATTCTTTTGAGTTTACGGTATCTATTAAGTTTCTTAACCGTTGAATGACATACATCATAAATAAATAAATAAAAAAAACGTATGTAATTAAGCTCTCACAATTTACGTATTTTATAATGCTAGGTAGACAATTATAAAATGACTAAGTTAGACTCTTTCAGGGTTAAGCAATCAGTTAATCAAATATGTAAATCGTCAGCGTTGTGCTTAAAATGAGGGAATGATATCAAAGAAAGTAAAATACAATTACATTTCTAAAGAATACTGTTGGTAAGAACGAATTATCAAGGGATCACTGTTACAATAAAGAGACGTAAATCCCGAAGATATAAAGTATTTTAAATGCTTCATATTCCATAAAAATGTAAAAAATTCCTTCCTTATTAAATGTAACTTTGTAATCGTAAAAAGTTCTTTTTTAGTAAGAGAAACATATCAATTTTTTTCAACATTTAAATCCAACAGTTTCATTACTTCAGTATTTCTGACGTCAATAAATAATTATTTTTCCCTGAGGCGTGCAAAAGAAATTTTTTTTAAAACTAATTGAAGTGGTACCTACAAGAATATTGTTCCCTGGAAAATTAATCTGATACATTAAAAGAACGTTTTTTTTTCTAAAAGTTTAAATGAACATTGTTAAATATTTGAATCATACATTCAAACTTAACAAGATGACATTTTAAATTATCCTAAGTACCGGCTCAACTTTACTTTTTTATTTTTAGGGCATAATATTTTCTAGAGAAAATGTATTAGTTTCTTTAGCAGTAGCGGCAATATGATTAGTAAATAATAACAAAGTGACAAATTGGCTGTCATCTAAAAAATTACAATGACAAATATAGAATGTAAAATGAAACATGTGTAAGTGAAAATGTAAACAAATAAGCATAGGATATCCGGTATTACTTATGCAGACCCACCAAAAGCTTTATGTCTAAAAATCATATAAACATGCATTTAATACAACTACACAAGTAATAACGACGCAAAATGTTTAATTAAAAATTACTAGTAGAGCTGTTGTATACTATTCATGTAAGTCAATTAGATGGCCAAGATTAATTTTTGGCGAACAACTAATCCCGTCACATAATAATGCTAATATAGAATTGTGTAAGTAAATCAAAACATGACAGTGTTGATATGTGTTGGTAGCTACAGATATATATGTTTCTACGTTGATTGGTTTCGTCAGTGTAGCATAACTAAGAACGTGTATGTTAAAACAATAATATGTGTAGATTAAAGAATATATGTCATATGCATATTTGCTTACATTTTCACTTATACGTGTTTGACTTTACATCCTATATTTGTCATTGTAATTTTTTAGATGACAGCCAATTTGTCATTAGAAGGAATGAGTTATCTTGGTGCAGCGGCTAATATAAAGACAATTAATAAAAATAAAATGATAATTTGACAGCAAGCTGTCATCTAAAATGTTTCAATGCGTAGCAATATATAATGCAAACTAGCAATGTGTATAAGTGAAAATGTGAACAATTAAGCATAGAACCATCACTATTGTCCATACAAGTTTCATCAAACGGTCTTTATTTATCTAAGATATGCTCCACCACACAAATAATATTGACACAAATTGCACAATTAAAAAAAGACTAGGTAATGTAAAAATGGGAGTAGAGTTGTTGTATACCATTCATTATCAATTAGACTTAAAGTGACTTAAAGGAACTTACGATATTTTTTCACCAAACCCTCATATCAGTGGCATTAATATCCAATTCGAGAACGCACAAATATTACATACATGGGTGTAGTACATGTGTATACATACACTGTTAGTTTAATGAAATCGTCGAAGCAATCATGTGCCTACCGTCATTACCATTCCGGATCTCCCAAGCCCCGGCATATTAATATCCCGAGATGAATTGACTTGAAATTGAATTAAATAATTCCGCATGCATTTACTTCGCTGATTGTTAATAACCGTGCCATTAATGGTTGAATAATTGAAAATGTGAATCTCGCGTAATTGTACCGTGGAAATTATTGATATTACATTCAATTCATCGCGAAATATGAGATTAAACTTATTCAGGGGTATTTTAACTTTAATAGGAAGTAAGAATATGCTATATCTACGCGGCCTTTTCTAAATGACTTCAGTTTTTTTTTGACGAAATTAAGCAGATGTATTCTTCGGTGGACTTCTATAGATTTTAAAGCGAAAAAATAACGTTGTTTCCATTGCAAAACATGCAAGAAAATCAAAGGAAAAACAATATTTCAAGAATCAGACTTAATGGATAAATAGGTATTTAAGCATTTATAATTCAAACTTTATGGAAAATCATTATAACTACCTTGAAGTTCTTTAGATCTTATCGTTTTGTGGAGATCTACCTCATTTTCCTTTTATTTATATCATTTCATATACTTCATTTCATAGTGTTCGCTGTTACTTTACTGTTTCTAATTCCGTTTATATTTAAATCTTATTCTAATTCTTGTAATGATGTATTTCTCGGTCTCAGGAGTCTCCATCTGTCACCGAGATTTTATTCCAATATCTGATATATCACTAAAAGTAGTCTAGTCCGGTGCTGTTTGATCTTTCTTACTACATCGTCCCCTATTTCTTGCAATACTTTATGATTGGTTCTTCTTCTATATCCATTAGCATATACCTTTCTCTTCCCTGGTATCCCTCTCGCTATTCTGCTTTCTGCTCTTCCTCCTGCTTCTTTGTCACTCATCGTTCCCGCCGCATACATACATCAATAATTGTATTATTCTATATACCTTTAATTTTCAGTGTTTGCTAAGTAAATTGCTCTTTAGTAGTTTTTTATTTGAGTAAAAAGCTTTTAACCTTTCTTACGTGTCTCTGTTTCGTTCTCTGTTGTTCGCTAACGTCACTCGTAAATATTTAAATTTACCTACTCCTTCCAAAATGTGCACCACCATAATCAGAATTCCTCTCTTTATAAATTTGTCTATCTATAATACTTATAATAGGAAGTATTTGTGTGTGTGCGTGCGCGCGTGTGTGCGATGTCCAGACAAATTTATCGCACTTACAGGCGTGAGATACAGTTGGATTTTTATGTTTAAAAGAAACGAGCAAGAAAAAATAATTTTTATTTATATATATATATATATATATATATATATATATAAATAAAATTATTTGCTCTTGGTCGTTTCTTTTATAATTTAACTAACTAGTTAAATTAAAAAATAGGAAAATTTTCTTATTAGTGTGTAAACAAAATGATTTCACTCCAGCATTCTTGAGGTTTAAGCTGTCACACATCGATATTAAAGATAAAAAAATTAATTAACACATTCCAAAAAAAAGTAAGTAGTTTTAAACGTAATGTATATGTAAAACTGAGGAAGACAATATACAATTGTCGAAACGTCTTTTAAAATTGACTTTTATTTTACCATAAATGTTTGAATAATTGGTAATAAATCAATAAATGGTCGCAAATGCCAAGAAATTTACAGTTTGGATATATATATATATATATATATAAAAAAAAAATAGGAAAAAGAATATCGGGTTAATCCGCTGTAGTGCAACCGCAGACACGTGTTCTAGACTCGTTGGTCATCGTCAGTACGGTGTAGCCAAGGAATAAGGTGGGATATCCTAGGAGATAGAAACAAAAGGAAGACCATCGGGAAGACAGACCACCAATTGCAGCTTACGTGTCTGCGGTTGCACTACAGCGGATTATCCCGATATTCTTTTTCCTATTTTTATTATGTATCCGTGATATTTTCTTTATTGATTTATATGTATATATATATATATATATATATATATATATATATATATATATATATATATATATATATAGAAACCAACTGTCGTATCCTTCTACTTATTTCAAATTGTACCCAGTCGTCGGTAATAGGATGTAAGAAGAAAAACAAACTCAAATTACAACGCTAACGTTTCGTACATTTAATCAATGCACTTTATCAAAGCTACAACATGATTAAAAACACATATAACACAGTCAGTAAAATTAAATTATATAACAGCTATTTATTTACCTTAGTAATTTATTGTAGAGATAAAAACATATGAAATGTAAATGATGTTTACGCTACTCACATAGTAATTTATATATGGTATTTAATACCTTATTCTCGGACATTATGTTATACTCGTTTATATGTTCTCAACAGACGAGACCGTGATCATGTATAGGTTAGCACGTATGTATGTATCTTATTTTAAAAATTATATTATTTTCTTGCGAATAACAAAAACATCACCCACAAAAAGAACAAGCAGACACAAAGCAAACCGAGGTCATTACACTAACAATATAATACACGTATATACCCAATACTCAAAAGATAAAATCTATACAACAAATAACAACTATTATAAATTCAAATGAATGGAAGAATACAATTATTATTATTACTTTATGACCCCTGCATATACATTCAATATTTGTAACGCTGAATCATCCTTGACATTGATAGTATACTGGGACTTATATATATTTATTTTCTCAAGAAACAATCTCTTAGTGAGATTATTTTCCTTATCTAAAATTTCCGGGCTGTCAAAATCAAACTCATGGTCAAACTCAAAATGATGTCTTGATAACGCTGTTTGTTCTCTTTTATTTCTATTTCTATCAAAGCAATCTTGTTTATGATTTTGTATTCTTCTAGATAAGTATTGCTTCGTTTGGCCCACATAAACTCCTTCGCATTGCTTGCAACTTATTCTATATATGATATTAGTAGCAGACTGTAATGAGATTGGATCTTTCAATTTTGTAAAAAGATTTGCTATGGTTTTTGGATTGTAAGTTGTTAGACATGTGTCATTGTTTTTAAGAATTCTTATCAAACTAGGTGTCAAATCTTTTATGTACAACAAATAACAACTATTATAAATTCAAATGAATGGAAGAATACAATTATTATTATTACTTTATGACCCCTGCATATACATTCAATATTTGTAACGCTGAATCATCCTTGACATTGATAGTATACTGGGACTTATATATATTTATTTTCTCAAGAAACAATCTCTTAGTGAGATTATTTTCCTTATCTAAAATTTCCGGGCTGTCAAAATCAAACTCATGGTCAAACTCAAAATGATGTCTTGATAACGCTGTTTGTTCTCTTTTATTTCTATTTCTATCAAAGCAATCTTGTTTATGATTTTGTATTCTTCTAGATAAGTATTGCTTCGTTTGGCCCACATAAACTCCTTCGCATTGCTTGCAACTTATTCTATATATGATATTAGAAGCAGACTGTAATGAGATTGGATCTTTCAATTTTGTAAAAAGATTTGCTATGGTTTTTGGATTGTAAGTTGTTAGACATGTGTCATTGTTTTTAAGAATTCTTATCAAACTAGGTGTCAAAAGTTTTATGTATGGTAAACTAAAATATCTCTTATTCTTGTTAATTTTTTTTTTTTTTTGTATCCCTTGTGAACTATCAATGTCCCCAACCTCATTGCCCATAGTGCGGCTCCTTGGAACGACACCATTATTGCCATATAACACAGTGTCTATGAACCCCCTGGGATAACCATTCTTCACAAGAATATCCCTAATTAAATCATAATTCTTTCTATGAAAACTCTGATGGCTCAATCTACACACCCTATTTTTTAACTCTAGAATGGTGTTGCGTTTGTAATTAGACACTGTGTTATATGGCAATAATGGTGTCGTTCCAAGGAGCCGCACTATGGGCAATGAGGTTGGGGACATTGATAGTTCACAAGGGATACAAAAAAAAAAAAAAAAAATTAACAAGAATAAGAGATATTTTAGTTTACCATACATAAAAGATTTGACACCTAGTTTGATAAGAATTCTTAAAAACAATGACACATGTCTAACAACTTACAATCCAAAAACCATAGCAAATCTTTTTACAAAATTGAAAGATCCAATCTCATTACAGTCTGCTTCTAATATCATATATAGAATAAGTTGCAAGCAATGCGAAGGAGTTTATGTGGGCCAAACGAAGCAATACTTATCTAGAAGAATACAAAATCATAAACAAGATTGCTTTGATAGAAATAGAAATAAAAGAGAACAAACAGCGTTATCAAGACATCATTTTGAGTTTGACCATGAGTTTGATTTTGACAGCCCGGAAATTTTAGATAAGGAAAATAATCTCACTAAGAGATTGTTTCTTGAGAAAATAAATATATATAAGTCCGAGTATACTATCAATGTCAAGGATGATTCAGCGTTACAAATATTGAATGTATATGCAGGGGTCATAAAGTAATAATAATAATTGTATTTTTCCATTCATTTGAATTTATAATAGTTGTTATTTGTTGTATAGATTTTATCTTTTGAGTATTGGGTATATACGTGTATTATATTGTTAGTGTAATGACCTCGGTTTGCTTTGTGTCTGCTTGTTCTTTTTGTGGGTGATGTTTTTGTTATTCGCAAGAAAATAATATAATTTTTAAAATAAGATACATACATACGTGCTAACCTATACATGATCACGGTCTCGTCTGTTGAGAACATATAAACGAGTATAACATAATGTCCGAGAATAAGGTATTAAATACCATATATAAATTACTATGTGAGTAGCGTAAACATCATTTACATTTCATATGTTTTTATCTCTACAATAAATTACTAAGGTAAATAAATAGCAGTTATATAATTTAATTTTACTGACTGTGTTATATGTGTTTTTAATCATGTTGTAGCTTTGATAAAGTGCATTGATTAAATGTACGAAACGTTAGCGTTGTAATTTGAGTTTGTTTTTCTTCTTACATCCTATTACCGACGACTGGGTACAATTTGATATATATATATATATATATTTATATATATTTTTTTTAATCACCTATTCTTATTTTGTTTTTGTTAGGCTGAAGGTAGAACACCAACGTTATCACTGTATAACTTATGGCTACTTTTCCTAATAAGCAAACAACTGGTGATGATCTTATACCCAGCTTCTTGATTCGGGACTGCAGGTATATATTTGCTTCCCCTCTCAAAGTAATTATTAACTTATCAATTTCCTCTGGAAAATTTCCCGAGCGTTGGAAAAAAACTAGGATTGTACCTGTCCACAAAAAGGATGACCGTGCATTGATATCTAACTATAGACCGATCTCTATAATATCTAACTTCTCCAAATTATTCGAATGAGTTCTATATTCCTTTATATATACCAGTATACTCTCCTTTATCTCAACACGGTTTTTTATCTGGGAGGTCTACAGTTACGAACTTGGCAGTACTTACTCAGTGTATATCAGAGGTTCTGGACAGGCGCGGACAAGTTGATGTAATATACACTGACCTTTCGAGGGCATTCGACATGATTGACCATGACCTGCTACTGCGTAGATTCGGTTCATTTGGCTTTATTCCTTCGGCTGTCGGCCTCATTGGGTCTTACCTTACTGAGAGGAGATGTTATGTCTGTTATAATGGTTTTTCATCCACCGAGTTTATAGTTACTTCTGGTGTTCCCTATGGCTCAAATTTGGGTCCCCTGTTGTTCATATTGTTTATGAATGATCTTCTCCTATTGTCTTCATGGTGTGAACGTTCTGGACTCAAGTTGAATGTGGATAAATGTTGTGCAGTAACCTTCACATGGTCTTCAACTTCGTACAATTCTTCTTACTTCATTGGTGACAACAAGTTAATGAGTAAAACTGAATTTAAAGATCTTGGAGTTACCTTCGTTTCCAGCTTCATCTTCTAATCTCACATAGAGAACATTTGTACATCTGCGTTCAGATCGCTGGGTTTTGTTATGCGTGTGTCTAGGTATTTCACTGATTCAGCATTGTTGAAATCTCTATAGTCTGCCTATGTATTGAGTAGGCTTGAATATGCCTCCTTAATATGGTTTCCTATTTATGCAAGTGCTTGTTTGGCATTGGATCGTGTGCACCGTAGGTTCTTGAAGTTTCTCACGTATCGGGCAGATGGTGTTTATCCGGACAGGGGCGTGGCGATGGGTGATCTGTTGCGGAGTGATGATATGGTATCCTTGAGTGAGAGGAGATACGCTACATGTGAGAGATTTCTGCTCAGACTGTTGAATGGCAGCATTGACTGCCCTGATATCCTGGCCCGGATGCCATTTCTGTTACCGCGGTTTAACTCCAGACATAATTGCACTTTTGCAAAAAATTTTTGCGCGAACCAACATCATGAGACGAGCTCCAACTTACACGCTTTGTCGCTTGGCGAACAAAAATGTGGACCTATTTGTGTGAAGACTGACTGTGGATAGTGGATCATCATGGAATTTGTTGTTACTCACTGCTTTTCTTTCTTTTTTTTTTTATTATGTATACACCTATAATATAGTTTGTAACCCTGTTTTGGGCTTTGCCTGTTGGGAAATAAAGATGATTATTATTATTATTATTATAACTAGTCGATTTAGTCTAATTGGCGAAGTGTTGTAAGTGTATGTATGTTATATGTTTTATGTTATACCTTCTGCCAATAAATTCTATTATTATTATTATTACGAGTATAACTATTTATCCATTTAGGTCTTCTTTAATTCGAATGCTGTTTCTTCAATCTCCATTATTCCATTCTCCAGCCTTTTGACAAGTTTATTTTCCTTGGTTTTCCTTTGTTGCTTTACACATATTTTCATCATGTCCTATTTTGATGTCCTTTTCATTATTGTTTTGTATGCGCTCATTATTTTAGAAAATTACCAACAAAAATCTTCATTACTAATTTCACGATCTTTTTGTTGAATCAATCGTGAATTTAAAATATTACAATTTTTTTCAGTTAAAGTTAAACATGTAAAATGGATACATCATTTGTATATACAAGGGCAATCTGAGAAATGAAACACTCGAAATAAGTCAAAATGTCTTTTTATTTTTCATCATATTTTCTTTTAACATTAATGCACAAGGACCAGCGATGTTGAAATTTTATTATGCTTGTTTTATAATTATTAGCATCAGGGTCTCAAGATGCTGTTCTACTTCTACAATAACTTCCTCATCCCTCGCGAATTTTTTTCCAACTAGAAACAGCTTAAGTTTTGGAAATGAGTGGTAATCTTAATACAACCTAGAATCATAATTCATCCAGTTCTTCTTGAACAATGCAACTGGTGTGTGAAGCTGCATCATCGTGATGAAATAGCGCTATCATTGCAGCTATTGAATTACCTTTTTCATTATTGAAAGCTTTCATATTGTCCATAAAAGCAGCATAAGGAGTCACTTTAATAGCTTGGCCTTTTGCGAAATTGTCAAATATCAGAATATAGTTATTAGTACGTTTCCAATCGAGAAAACATCTACACCTTCTTCGGCGAAGGATTGCTACCACACCTTTGTTGCTACGATTGCCGTTTCGATTCTGGCACATAGTAACGGAGTCAAGTTTCAACGACCGTAACAAAGCAACGTAAAAAATTTACTGGGTTGATGTTTTAGTTAGGTTGGTAATCCGCGCTGAGTGATGGTTTTGATCTTTTTTAGTAAACATCACACCGACCTGACAGAAATTAGTTGCCTAATTCGACATGCAAAATTTGGTGTTCAGGTCTAGTAGACATGTCCAAAATCTTGTCAATCTCCTCCTTTTTCAAAATAATAAACTTTTTCAACCATTTCTAGAATGCCATCACGCTCTGATGGTCCAAGACGTTCTCTATCGTCGAGACTTCATGTTGCCACTTCTAAAGAGAGCAACTCAGCGGCAAGTCGTGGATTTGAAGCGAGCATTGTTGTTCAGTGTTTGTGGCATATTCTTCAAAATCTCGTCAATTAAAAAAACATTTGCTAAATTGCATCTCGAATTGCGATTTTATTCACGCTATAATTTTCACTAGAAACATTTTTAAGCAACTGTACCTATCAAACTGAGATCAGACGATATTAAAGAATTAAATATCCATTCCTATTCGAAAATAACACATTTTTTTTCCGGAAACAAACACTGATACCAATTCATCATTGTATATCGCATTAGAAGATATAATTCTACTTCAAATCAAGTAAGAAGATGTAGTTATAAAATTTTGAAATGAATTTAAACTCAAGAATACTTTTGCGACGTATGCAATACATTAGTTTAACACATTTATATACTGTTTTAAAGTATGTTTATACATTACTATTATTAATTAATTCAAATATTTAAAAGTTGTTCACTTCCACTCTCTCTCAACTCTTAAGTTTTTTTTTATATTCCATTAACAATAACTTACATTAATAACTATTATTACTTACTAAATACTGTTATTAACAAATGTACTGTGAATTCTTATTACAATTAAATTATTATATTCTGCATCAATACAAATGACAGTTTTCTAATTTAATTAAATTGTGTTACGTCAAGATTTAAGCTTTAAATATGCAAATCTTTGTACACTTCGCTGACAAATCTTCTATTTCCATCAAATTCTATATGTATAGTGTTTTAGTCGAGGATAATAAAATTATCTTACTCATGTTAAATATCTGAACCAGATAAGAGCCAAATAAAGCAACGATAATAAGCATCTCAAGATGAATTAATTAACTGTTAGAAGTAATTTCGTATATTCTAGCTTTTGTTAATTCTCTTCTGAAAAGCAGTCACTAGAATTTCATTAAACCAGCATAAAAAGACGCAATTACAAAACAATTTTAAGAATTATTCGTTATAGCAATAAAAACAAGAATATAGAATGCTAATTGTGAATAATTTTTCTACATAATACGTGCATTAGATTTCTTCATTATTTCCTATATTCGAAAGTTTGTTTTCAATATTTTTATATAACAAAAACGGAAGATATAGCAAGGATTCGTACATAATTTTATTATAGATTAATCGACATATCCAGGAGAAATTGGCAATTTTATACGGGTAGATCTTAATGTAAGAAAAAAGGAATAATTTTGTCCATCTACAAACGCTTTAGTTTGTTCAAACACAACGTTGTTATTATATAGGTATTTCTAGATATTTATCGAATTTGCGTGTCACTTAGTCGATTTCATTGTCCTATTCACGTTAAGTGCTCCTGACTTTGTAATCAGTTCTTGTGCTGGTATTTTACTTTTATTTTGTATATACAGGGTGTCCGGGAAAATGTGGGAAATCTCTTGGATGCAGATAGAACATGAACAAATAAGATGACAAGTTCCTATAAAAAAAATTCCTACAGGCCCCTCCTACGGAGATATGCGTCCCTGAAGGACGCCGCTGGAAATCGGTTTTTATTGAACTTTTAAAGCATTGCAAGATGCAAAACCACACATCAGATGCATATCTGCATACTCAATAAACGTGTATTCCATACTTCGAATAAATTCAATGTGTCAACGGTGTGATGACAAGTTCTAAAATGCCGTATATTTAATTTATTTCGTACCATAGTAATGTTTGCAATATGTTTTTTTTTGGTGTGGATAAAAACTAAAACGCACATTTTTTGCGAACTTTTTCTCGTAAACGGTTCATTTTAACGACAATAAGCAAGAGTACTTTTTTTTAAATCTATGATTCTAGCTATCCAGTTTAATATTTTTAAAGTCTTTATCATACTGTTACCATTGTCCCCTCACAAACACAGAACGACGCTGTTCGACACGATCTCCAGATACAATTTTAGTGTGTTTTGGAAAATGCCTTCTGTCAGTTAGAGAGTTGTCAAGTGACATTAGATATTAAATGTAAACGTGAATTTTCATTTTCGTATTTTATTATTGTTAAAGCAATAGAATTGTGTTTGACTCCTTAAAAATTTTGTTAATCTCGAGAGCTTACGCCGTGGCCGATCGACGGAGAAAATCGAGAGGTAACAATATGGTGTTAAAAATTTAGACATTAAGTTGTAAAGATTAGCTCGCCCCTGGTAAACTACGAAAGCTAAATATGTTTCAGGGACACTATTTTAAGAGGTCATTATTACTAGTGTCCATCACATTCAATTTTTACTAAATTACATTAATTACTTTAAAAGAAATTCAATAAAAACCGATTTCCAGCGGCGTCCTTCAGAGACGCATATCTCCGTAGGAGGGGCTTGTAGGAAAAAAAATTATAGAAACTTGTCATCTTATTTGTTCATGTTCTATCTGCATCCAAGAGATTTCCCACATTTTCCCGGACATCCTGTATACAATATTAAGTGTATTGACAAGACAAGTAGAAACATTCTCCACATTCATGTTCTTCCTAAATACAATCCGTCGACTTCGTGCTTTGTGGTCAAAATAATACCTAGAGATACTTCAGCTAGGGCCAGAGCGGACTAATTCTACTCTGGCTATCAAGAGAGCACCATGTAAATGTAGTTAATGTTCTTTAGGTTGAAAATATCGGTGTGAAATTAAAAATCCGACAGAACATCCGAATACCTTAATTTGTCAGCGCTAGCAAAAGTTAGCAATTTCAAAATGATCCATAAAGTGAATTTTAACAAAACATCATTATGTATATGCTTTATATACATGATAAGTTTGCTTTACGCTAACGGATCACAGAAATCAATTCATGTTTGCCAGTTGAATGTTGGAACACACGTTAATTGATGTGGAGTTTTTTTTAAAAAGTCATAATCAGTGACAAAGCCCATTTCCATCTCGAAGGTTACACTGATAAGTAAAACTCGCGTGAGGTGAGGTAATAATTCTCTAGAGATAGTAGAGAAATATATTTATAGTTAGTGTGGCCATTTGGTATGTAGTATTATATTAAGGTTATATCACATTCTTTTATATGATTAACCATTCTATTAATATAAGATATGTTTTATTTATATCAGACGTTTCTTATATATTAACATACCCTTCAGAGAAGATGCTATTATTAAAAGACACTTAATACTAAAATAGTTAATAATGCTACTACATAAAGTTCATTCGCACCCCCAGTTCTTAGCAAGTCTAGAATTAGTGTGCATGTCATAAACTGTCGGAGAATGTATGGGACTACAAATTCTGAGAATTATTACTCCAATGTTCGGCCTTTCAGAATTCGTAGTTAAAGAACAGTACTTGAGAACAGTTCTTGCTGATGGGCTGGTATTTGAAATTCTTACAAATTCTGAGCATGCGTATTAAATTCAGCATTCTTCTGGTTATGTTTTCGTTAAACTCTGCGATTATTGTAAATTAATTTCATTTTATAATCATTCTCTGAATATTTAGTTTTTATTTTTATTTTAAATTGTGGTAGGTATTGTTAGAGAAGTTGATTCTGTTTTTTTGATATTTCTGTCTTTATACGAGTATTTGTATACGCTCATAATTTCATTTTTAAATTTGAAATAGCACAAGTAAGTAGTAGTAGTTATCTATGTAACTGAATATTCAAGTTTGTTAAAATGCTGCTTTATTGCTTTAGAAATTACCTCAACTACTACTATTTAAACTTCAT
Organism: Amphimallon solstitiale; assembly: GCA_963170755.1. Taxonomy (NCBI): domain Eukaryota; kingdom Metazoa; phylum Arthropoda; class Insecta; order Coleoptera; family Scarabaeidae; genus Amphimallon; species Amphimallon solstitiale. The sequence continues at coordinate 62,031,303 of OY720675.1, forward strand.
CAAATATTTTTTCCTCAAGGGTGAAATGCATGTAATTATACAACTGTTGGAACTTATGAACGTGTGAAAAGTTAATTGAGAATTATCTTATACTACTTCTGGATAAAATAACACGGTCGTTCAGTACAGCCAGTTTAGTATTAAATATTAACAAAGCTAAACTTATATTCTTTGACCCGCTGTTGTGCCCCACATATTTAAGATAAATAAAGGAATTTTGTGATATCAATACACAGGCATATTGATACGAGTATGTGCATTATTGATTGTTGTGCTCTGCTATATTAAAATCTGGTTAAATCCTCTCTCAGAAAAAAGCGATCTATTTTATGTATTCCGTAATTAGATACAGGACTTACTTCATTGTAATAGACATCCGAAAAATCTAAATGCTTATATTTGCAGCAGCATATTATGCTCATTGAAATTATAAAAAAAATCATTTTAGTGTGACTGTACACTTGTAGGAGACAAGACATCCAGAGTCCGACATAATTATTAAATCAAGTAGATATCACAAGTCATATAACCAACAAGTGTCACAATTTTTAATAGCTATCCAAAAGGAATTAAATAAGTTTACATAATTTTTTTCCCTTTAAATGATTATTTAAAAGAACTGGGAGTATAGGCAAACCCATAAAAGTGATTGTTGTAAAATTAGAAGGTTTATAGCCACACTAAGTGAGAGTTTTATATATCCAATGCCAACAAATACATCATAGGAGTTCAAAGTTCATATTGGGAAACCATAATTCTTGGAAATGACTGATGAATATTTCTATATTCAAATATCACAAACTAGTGAACACTTTTCACAATCGCCATCAAAAGAATACATTTTAAAGTTGAATTTAAATAACATCCAAAACATCGCATTTTTGTCAAAATTTCAGTATTTCTCACCAATGATCCTCTAAAATAAGATTAATAATTTTTCATTGTTATACTTTAACTAAAGTATTATTATTAATGCACGATTTACTGGTGTTAATGTGCAACATGTGTTTCATATTTCACAAAAATAACATTTTACCCTTTCATGTCTAATTAAAATTTTAAACCCAGCAAGCATGACGGTTTTATAAAATGACTCCATGCATAAAAACGTATCTGGTCAGTATAATGTGCGGTCTCGCTTGACAAAGGGTTAGCATTCATTTAGAATGGTATTCGATTTGGTGAAATTTCATTACGGCCTGAGCACTGGAATTATGTCTCTAATTCGCATACAGGACTTGGTGTCAGGTGGAACTTTTGGTTATGCGTTTGTATATGCCCGCAACTATCATTGTTACGCGAATACGAGTATATTACAAAAGTTAAATATAGAAATAGATCAGTTTATATAGTAGAAAATCAAATATACTGTAAAACATCCAAATGATGATACAAATTTTTGCATGAAAGTCGGTTTTCAGTCAACATTTCTTTATTAACTTCATCAATATTGTTTAGGTAGTAATCATCAAAATTTTTCCGTGACTTTGGGAAATATTTTCATTATCGAACTGACGTTTTAAAAAGTTGCATCTTACACAAGAAATTTTTACAGTAAATGACAAATTATAATAATAGTAATATATACAGGGTGAGTCATTAATAGCCGCTTCTTTGATTGCTCTTTTGTGTTTTAAATAAAAGAAAAAACAATTAGTGGAAGGTGCATGGTTGCTTGTGGCGCATATTGTAAAAATACTTTAAGCTCTGGCGTACTTCCGGTTTCACCGGAAATGCACGGAACTTAATTTTTTTAAATGACTCACCCTATATATTTTTGGATTTTCTTGTACTGATTTAAATTGTCTGTTCGACTGTTTTTTCGTTTTCAAAATTCAGCCAATAGTTTTTGAGTTATTAATTTTTTTTTTAAATATTTGACAAAAACACGCGTTCAGAAAAAAATCATTTTCACATTGTTTTTAAAAGCAAAAACATTCACTTTGGTGGTGCTTGTAGCCAAGAAAATTCTGCATCATTTGGTAAAGTTGCACTAGACAATACTTCAAAAAACTTTGTTTTTTCAAAGCCTACTTCCTGAAATTTTCACATACCAAAAACTTATTTTTTTTAAATGGAACACCCAGTATTTATTTTATTGGGTCATTTTGTTCCCTTTTTTATTCTTTTTCATTTTTGTTAACTATATCCTATACCTATCTTTTGTAATTTTTGAGATAATCACTATAGGAGCAATTAGCGGTCAATTAAAGAACTACGGGCGCTGTTCTCTGCACCCAAATATTCGTCCAATAAAGGCTGAAATGCGACTGACTGCCTGAGTCAACTGTTGAAAAAAGTCGGTATACATTTATTTCAAACTTGTAAAAGCATCGCTATTAGTTATCATCCAAATGAATTATTCTTATGAAGTACAGGGTGTCATTTTGAAAACGTACCACCCTCTATATTTCGGCCCCTATAGAAATTCCAAAAATATGCAAAAACACGTCAAACTTATTTTTAAGGGGGACATTTTGTAGGCTGGTTTTCAATTAAATTACATCAACCCTCTAGCGGGGGTGGACATAACCTCTAAAAATTTAAATGGAAATGGGGGTTGAGTGATACCTCATTTTAAAGGTCGTTTAACCCGCTTTTCAAAAATGCTAATTTCTTGTCCTTTATTTTTAATACTTTTGAAGAAATCAAGTCAAACCATGAACATACAAGTATCAAGTGTTTTGCAATAAAACATTAAAAAACTAATAAAAAGTAACTTATTTTATAAAATTTTAAATGCTAAATTCTTGCCTTTTCTTTTTAGCAGTTCGCGAGAAAATTTTATAAAATAAGTTACTTTTTATTGGTTTTTTAATGTTTTATTGCAAAACACTTGATACTTGTATGTTCATGGTTTGACTTGATTTCTTCAAAAGTATTAAAAATAAAGGACAAGAAATTAGCATTTTTGAAAAGCGGGTTAAACGACCTTTAAAATGAGGTATCACTCAACCCCCATTTCCATTTATATTTTTAGAGGTTATGTCCACCCCCGCTAGAGGGTTGATGTAATTTAATTGAAAACCAGCCTACAAAATGTCCCCCTTAAAAATAAGTTTGACGTGTTTTTGCATATTTTTGGAATTTCTATAGGGGCCGAAATATAGAGGGTGGTACGTTTTCAAAATGACACCCTGTATATTAGAAGTCACCCGAAGCCAGAAACCTTCGAAAATATAAAGTGGACGGTTTGAGTGAACAGAAAGCATTGAATATAAAAGAAAGAGCGGAAAAAGCAATAACTGGTGAGGATAAGACGTTTATGGTACTTGCGAGTGTAGTCGAACACCCTCCATACTAGTACTAAGAAAATTAGTCTTCAGTTAAATGTAAGTCAAATTTGAGAATCCAGAATAATTACGAAATATGAAATACACCCCTAGCATATTTATACACAGGGTTAGATGAAAGAAATTTTCAGAATCGCTTACATTTTTGTCAATTGGCAGCAGATAAATTATCCTGGGTTTCTCAATTTTTTGTTGTTTACCAACGAAGCCACCTTCTATTAAAGTGAATACGTTCATCGTCACAATTTCCGTTATTATAACACATAAAATCCCCCACTTTATTACACCTGTAAACTTTCAAAATCATTGGTCATTAAAACAGTGGGTAGTTACATAATTGGACCTTATGTCTTTGATGAAAATGTTAATGGAAAAGAGAATCTTCGCTATCTACGGACGGATTTTCAACACTTTTTGAAGACATCTTCAAATATGTCAGTAAACATAACCTTTATTTTATTTCGATGTTAACCAGGTGTCAAAAATGAAATTTTGCAACTGGACATTGCCGGAATTAAAAAAATTAAATGCGATGCTCTTCATTCTATAAAATTATTACTTTTGGGATAGTTGGATATAACATTTACTTTGTTTGACAGTTGACTAAGGAAGTCGGGCGCCATCCCTGCCTTCCATTGGTTGAACGAATATTTTGGTGCATAAAACAACAGCGCTCGTGGTTCTTTAATTGACCGCTAATAGCTCCTATAGTGATTATCTCAGAAATTACAAAAGATAGGTATAGAACATTGTTAACAAAAATTAAAGAGACTAAAAAAAGGAACAAAATGACTCAATAAAATACTGGGTGTTCCATTTAAAAAAAATAAGTTTTTGGTATGTGAAAATTTCAGGAAGTAGGCTTTGAAAAAACAAAGTGTTTTGAGGTATTGTCGAGGGCAACTTTACCAAATAATGCAGAATTTTCTTGGCTATAAGCAACACCAAAGTTAATGTTTTTGCTTTTAAAAACAATGTGAAAATGAGTTTTTTCTGAACACGTGTTTTTGTCAAATATTTTCAAAGAAACTTAATAACTCAAAAACTATTGGCTCAATTTTGAAAAAGAAAGAACAGTCAAACAGACAATTTAAAGCAGTACAAGAAAATCCGAAAATATGTAGGGTGAGTTATCTAAAAAAATTAAGTTCAGTGCATTTCCGGTAAAACCGGAAGTGCGCCAAAGCTTAAAGTATTTTTACAATATGCGTCACAAGCAACCATGGATCTTCCACTAATTGTTTTTTTTTTATTTAAAACACAAAAGAGCAATCGAAGAAGCGGCTACTAATGACTCACCCTGTATACAGGGTGGGGCACCTCATTTCCGTCGGTTTATATACGAAAAGCGGTAATATGTTTTATTTTTATTTTTATTAAAGGTTGTGTAGGTTCATTAGGGGCACGTTTTAAAATTATTTTGAAATATACAGAGTGATCCAAAAAAATTTGGCACACCAAAGTTATGAAAATGTAAATGGAACACCCTGTATATTATGGGATATTTCGATGCTATAAGCTAAATTAAGGCCACTTCATGTTATATTCCCTATACCTAACTCAACCTCTTTTCGAGATATTTCACTATTTTTGAAAATTTAGATCAAAATTTCAGAGACATTGCTGTCTTCCATATTTGAGCGAATTATTTTAAATTGTATTTAATGTATACTCAAAGCATTAGACTCTAAGATTAGCTAAAGCTGATATCTAAAAATTATACAGGGTGTTCAAAAACTACATTTCTGTTTTGGCTAACATTAAAGGCAAATAACTTTCTTATTTTAAATGGAACAACCTGTATTTATTGCCATTTTTAGATTCTAATTTTAATTGTTTTTAAAACTGTATTAGGGTTTCCTATACCTATCTCTTATAGTTTTTTGGTAATTTAGGATTTTCAATTTCAAACACTAATTTCTTGCAATTTTTTGCAAAAGTAGGCTTTGCCGCTGTTATTAATACTTCAAACAGATAAATTATTTGACAGTGACAGCACAGACTAAACAACCCAGACCGGCAACTACTTGAAAAAAAAATATCCAAGATCTTCTATCCTTGTCATATATCAGTGAACTTGGTACGAAGATGGCGCTAGCAGCATATTGGCGCGAAATTTGAAATGAGCTTGTTTTTAGAATACGCTTATTCAATAGGTTATTTATGTAACAGAAACGTACACAAAAGTTACTAAAACTATGGTAATAAATATTACTTACTGTAACAATTATAGCCATAGTTTGAGCATCTTATGTGTAATTTTGTGGTGTTACATATTAAATATGTGATATATAAATATTAATCTTTTACTTACATGCATTATAACATCCCTCTTACGGTTACCTGTTAGACACAATAAACTACTTAAACTTAAACTCTATTTAAGATTAAGAGAAATATAATAATCTAATAAGTGAAAACTGTCAAGGAAAACATAGGTATATAATAATAATAGTTTTTATTGAAACATATGCTTATACAATAAAACATAATAAAATTAAATTACACAACCGGTAATGAGTAATTTATACTCACTTGTCGAGATTTGCAGGAAACCTGTGCATTTTTTCAACTTCACCCTACCCAAACCCGCACACTAAACACTTGGACATCATATTTGTATCAACATATAATTAATACTATGTACGACAAAGGATTGCAAAAATATGTCACACGTGTCAAATTTGAAATGTAGTTTTGATGACATGTAACCACAGCATAACAAACATTTTAATTGACGCTAGCGCCATCTCATCTCCAAGTTCAGCGAATCTGACAAAGATGGTAGAGTATTGAAATTTACGTCTGCTAAACAAGGATGAGTAGTTTGGATAAAATCTAGGACTAAGTTACCGGTCTGGATTGTTTAATCTGTGGTGACAGTACATATTAGTTAAGACATCAATTCTATTCGACGTCGTTTAAATAATTTTAATTATTTAAAATGAGAACTTACTCTGAAAACGAAAAGGTGGATATGATTTTAGTAATCGGAGAGTGTGGCGAAAATTGCTTGCTAGCATCAAGAGTTTATGCTCAAAAATATCCTAATAGGCGTCATCCTGACAGGCGGTCATTAGAAAATTTATTGCAAGTTTTCCGAAGAACAGGAAGTGTGCGTTATCAGAAACCAGAACGGCAAAGACCAATTACGGGAAATGAAGAAAATGATTTTGTTGTTATCGGATCTCTGGCAGAAAATCCGCATACAAGTCAACGAAAAATATGTGAAACCACTGAAATAAGCAGGCGGAGCATCGGAAGAATTATAAAAAGGCACAACTTCTTCCCGTATCGTATTCAATTACACCAAGCACTTTTGGTATTAGATTACGATAGACGACTCGTTTTTTGTTTATGGGTTTTAGAAAAGTTTAGTGAAGATGAAAATTTCTTCGATTTTGTACTTTTTTCGGATGAGTCATCATTCCACAATAACGGATTAGTTAATAAACATAATTTTCATTACTACAGTGACGAAAATCCCCATTTTTTTAGAACTATTGACGGGCAACACAGGTGGTGTGTCAATGTATGGGGTGGAATAATTGGAACTCAAGTGGTAGGTCCGTTCTTTTTTGATGGTCACTTAAACGGCGCCATGTTTCTTCGATTTTCAAGAGACAATTTGCCTGTACTTTTGGAAAATATACCACTTAAAATTCGTCAAAGGATGTGGTTACAACTAGACGGTGCGCCAGCGCATTTTCAAGTAAATGTAAGAAATGAATTGGATAGGCAATATCCCAATAGGTGGATAGGACGCGGCGGTCCACAGAATTGGCCAGCAAGATCCCCAGACTTAACGAGTCCCGATTTTTTTTTATGGGGATATGTCAAAAATATCATTTATGATACACCACCAACCACACCCGACGATATGAGAGAACGAATAAGAATAGCGTTTCGTTCTATAACACCAAATATTTTAACAAGAGTTAAACAGTCCTTTCAAGAGAGAATTCGATTATGCATTGAAACAGATGGACATCATTTCGAGCACTTGTTAAAACATTAGTTTTCTTTTACAATTTAAGTTTTTTATTTGTTTAATAAAGTATGTATTTTATATTTACCTAGTTATGAGGCCTTTTAATTAATGTGAAACAAAACCAATCATCCCGATAGGTTAATAAATATTAGCATTTTGAAAAATAGTTTGCAAGAAATTAGTGTTTGAAATTGAATATTCTAAATTACCAAAAAACTATAAGAGATAGGTATAGGAAACCCTAATACAGTTTTAAAAACAATTAAAATTAGAATCTAAATATGGCAATAAATACAGGATGTTCCATTTAAAATAAGAAAGTTATTTTCCTTTAATGTTAGTCAAAACACAAATGCAGTTTTTAAACACCCTGTATAATTTTTAGATATCAACTTTAGCTTATCTTAGAGTCTAATGCTTTGAGTGTACATTAAATACAATTTAAAATAATTCGCCCAAATATGGAAGACAGCAATGTCTTTGAAATTTTGATCTACATTTTCAAAAATAGTGAAATATCTCGAAAAGAGGTTGAGTTAGGTATAGGGAATATAACAGTAAGTGGCCTTAATTTAGCCTATAGCATCAAAATATCCCATAATATACAGGGTGTTCCATTTAAATTTTCATAACTTTGGTGTGCCAATTTTTTTTGGATCACTCTGTATATTTCAAAATAATTTTAAAACGTGCCCCTAATGAACCTACACAACCTTTAATAAAAATAAAAATAAAACATATTACCGCTTTTTGTATATAAACCGACGGAAATGAGGTACCCCACCCTGTATATATAAATGTATTAAAAGTGAATATTTACCTTGATGTAGCGGTATTATAAAATGACATTTGATAACAATGACATTTCATTACAAATTTGATTCATTTTTAAAGAAAAAAAATAAATTGTATAAAAGTGAAAACGTGAACAATTAAGCATACAAGCATCGCTATTATCTATTACGTATTACCAAACGGTCTTGATATATTAAAGACGTGCATTCAATAACACTACACAAATAATGTCGACGCAAATTGCACAATTAAGGAATAGGTAATGTAAAAATAGGAGCAGAGCTCTCGGGTACCAATCATGTGGGTCAATTAGACGGTGCTGGTTCATCAAAGATAATCATCTAACAGTTTCACACACGTCTAATTGGCCCACATGATTGATACGTGACAGCCCTACTTCTATTTTTTACATTACCTATTCTTTTAATTCTTTAATTTGGGTCAATATTATTTGTGTTCTGATTTTGAAAGCACGTTTTTGATGAATCAAGACCGTTTGATGATACTACATAGATAATAGCGATGGTTCTATGTTCAATTGTTCACATTTTCACTTTTATACATTTCAGTCTTTTTTGCATTACATCTTGTTAGTCACTGAAACTTTCTAGATGACAATACGATACATAATACATAAAGTACAATAAAAAATAGAACTTAATTTTATACATTATGAAAGAGAAAGACAGTTATTGATAGTGCAGAATAATGAATATTCTCGAAAATAGTATTGCAGTAACAACAGTCTCTGTACACTGAGGATCCCAGTAAAACATAAGTTCTCGCCGTTGAAGAGTAAAACATGTTCTTAGAGTGACATGGATACTGGGGCACAACAAACATAATTGTGAATAAAGTAGGAATATCGATTTTTTGTGCAATAAATCATAAATAAACTTGATGTCTGTTCTATACCTTCGCATCTCCTAGAAGACAAAACTAAATTCTTCAAGAGAGACATCATAGCATGCCCTTGAACGGGGTATGAAACAGTCCTTTTGAAACATAAATATTTGAGAAAAGGCCTTTGAAACTTCTCGAGCGCTTCTGATTAAGATTTAATTATGGGCGGACCAAATGAATGAGGCGAGAGCGAACAAAGGAATAATATAATAAAGAAGTTATGGCCTCTATTGATGAAAACTGTAAAATGTTTCTAAAAACAGAAACCAAAGTGTTCAATGTTGATGAAATAATACAATTGAAGTGGTTAGAAAATGTTAATTTAGGATCATAAAGTAGGTACACCTAAGTCCTTGACAACTGTATAATATCAAATAGGGATCCTATTAAAGGTGTAATTGAAATAGAGAGGATCGTGTTTCAGACAGATAGTCAATACATTGCATTTGGAGATGTTTAGAGAAAAATTATTCGCATTGCTACCGGACCTACGTCGCACTAAGATAAAAGACTGAATTAAAGTAAAGAAACGGAGATTCGCAATAGGGGTTGGCAAAATCTGGAAAGCGCAGGGCCGAGCTAACTCAGTCGCAGACGGCGTGACGATTCAGAAAATTCGAACACCTAAGAGTAGAGCGTCGGTCGGCAACGACGCTAGCGACGTTGTCCGGGCACCAGGACACTATGCTATCTTACAGATAACCTACCTGCGCCTCCTACGAGCTACCACTGGCTGTGTCCCTCCAGCGGGTTACCTATTGAACACCCTGTATAACGTAAGCACCCAATCTTATGTACGTGCTTGTCACAAAATTTATTTGAGAAATGAAGAGGTAAAAGAAATAAAAGAAAAGGTATTACGTAATGTAGCTAAATTTAATTAAAATTGATTGTGTTGATTTTGTTTTTTTTTTTTAAAATAACAGAAGTTAAGAATAACAGAGCAATTGCAAAGCGACTCGAATCTGTCTGAACAGTTTAAATATATAAAATAAAATTAAGTAAACGTTGAATGAAATTAATTAAACTATAATGAAATGAAAACTAGGCAGTTTGATAAACCTTAAACACAAGCGTTAGGTAACTAAAAAAAAAGTTGAAAGAGAATAACAAGTCTTAATACTATAACATAATCTCTGCGCTTCAGCAGTAGATGGTTGGTAGCAGAAACGTTTCTTCACCTCACATGAAATAAGTACAAAAGATGTCAAGGACACGCCACAACGGCAATGTTAATACAAAAGCGTAAATATATATAAATAAACGCCAGAAAATTAATATATCAGTATAAAAGACTTAGTCTAAAATTGTGAAAAATTCGCTGAATACCAACATCAGGTATGAATACATGAAATAAATTAATTTAAATGAAGGATATTTAATAGCAAAGTCAAATAATTAAAGGTAAAATTAGAAAAGAAATTTTATAATATACAAAACCACTGAGCTTCCCGAACCAAAATGTGCTCTTACTGGAATGATTTTATCTAGCTCAGAAAAATTAAATGTTCAACGTGAAAGACAAATTTTCTATCTTACGGCAATAAACTTGCAAAATTATTACCAAAAATTAGTTTAAAAATTCAACACTTCATGAGACCTACAATTATTCTAACGGTAAAGAAAATACTAGGTATATTACTAATTTAAATAATATCTCTCCAAGAGATATAGTGCTTCGGTAATGGATTTACCAAAACTACTTTTTAATTAAATATTTGTCTCAACATAGAGCTACAAAATTGCGGTAATGACATAACCAAAAATTTTAATTAAACTGAATATTACATAAATACAACAAGAAGGAAAACGGTAATTTATTTAGGAATAGTTTGTGACCTCGCAGTTAACTAAGTGGTGCGATAGTTATTAAGCCACTCAAAAATTCTTAGGTCAAAATTTAGACAAGATAAAAACCAGCACTTTGGCGTCAAGACGTCGAAAAATCAGACGTAAAATATGATGTAAAATTACAGCTTTAGTTGCACTTATCTGGCAAAATGGACGTCGGTTGGCCGCAACGATAAACAAAATGGCGTAGGCCCCCTTGATGAAAATTCCACTTCAACAGGCGGGATAGATGTAGAGATGCAACTACTGCAACAACGTTAGAAACCACCGCGCTCTTCGGCGATAATGCGGGGTGATAAAGCCAGAAATACGGCTACTGTGGGCTTTTGTGCCCGTCCAAAGAATCCTAACGGCTTCTGAGGGCTTTTGTGCCCGTCAAAAGAATCCTATTAAATTAGAGAAGAAAAGAAACAAAGATAAAATCCCGAACATTTAACACAGAGTTTCAAACACTTACCCCAATATGAAAATGGAGATTCCACGATAAACGACTCACAAGTCACTCCAGGGTGCAAAATTTAGATTAATAAAAAAAACAGCACATGGCCATACGTGAATCTTTAGATAACGGTACAACGATAGAAATTCACGTTAATAATCCAAAATTAAGGTAACGGTAATTACTGCTTACTCCAAGTAAAGCCGCATACGCGAGAATATCCACATAGATAATGTACCTAAGTACTAAAGGAAGTTAAGCAATTTGCACACCATGTCCTACACAGAACCGACTATAAAGTCAAGTCCAAACCGGGAAATCTCTTCCTTATCCAACGCGCGTCAGTTACGCATGCTTCCCGAAGCGACATGCCCGGAAATATCTCAGCACGAAAGGCGGGAGATTTCGAAAGAACATAATAGGCACAAAACTAAATTGACAATGAAGGGAGTCGACATCGTGACTGAAATATAATTAAACGCAACCCTACACATAACTTAGACGAAAAGAAAATAAGCGAAATACTCAACAATTTTACGTAGAAAATATAAAGTCGGCAGTACGATAGGAAATTCACGTACTAAACGGTTGGTAAACGTGTCGCGCTCGGTCAGCTGAGTGACATAACCAAGATTTGACAGAAAGCAACAAAACAAAACCTCAAAAGTATATATACAATTTATTACGGAAGGAAAACAGATACTGCAGGTAACTATTGAAATATGCAAGCTCTAATCAAAACGCTGCAAGAAGACGGTTAAGAGAACCGATCAAAACTTATGTTTCAGAGTACTAGCGACCCTTATCCTCCACTGGGGGTTTCAAGGAAGAATTACAGAAGTTTCTAATACTTAGAATAACGATGATAGGGTAACAAGCGATCTGCAAACAATTAAAAGTATGCTCACTATTCCAAGCATTTCCCCATTTTAATACCTCTTACATTTTTAGTGAGATAACTGCGAAGGAAAAAAGAATAATAATCGGACCTGCTCGAGATACCGTGTTTGGAAATACGCAAAAACACGTGAAACAGTAAACACAACGGCCTGACTGTCGTCTCGGAGCATTTCAAGCCACAAATAAATGCATTATGTAGAGATCGGACGTAATAAATAAGTAGATATTAAAAAAACTTAAACAAGGCGTAAAAGTAACTGCAAATGCAGAAAATACGAAACTACAGGTAGGGTAAAATAAGCTAGAGCTAAGATAATTAGAATTAGTTACTTAGATACAGAGGTTTTCACAAAAATAGAGTGTAATTGCTCGATAATACACAAAACCTAACTGTCAATTTCACGGTACGTGATTTAGGGCTCTGAAGGCTCAAAAGTAGGTTTAGTACACACGCAGGTATACGGCAGGCAGTCTTAGCAACCGGTGAAACAAACAATGTACAGGGTACGCCCAAAAAGTCACGAGCTTATACAAAATCCACGTATTTAGTCAAAGACACAAAATCTTTCGGGAACCAAAACAAAAGTAAATTTTACAGCGTAACAGCATATACTTACCTCTGCAGAAAAAGCAATCCGTAATAGTACTTGTTTTCCGAAAATGCTAGACATCATTTGCAAATAAGAGTCCGTGGCAGCCCAATCCAGAACAGATGCCATTGATAAATATTGAAAATAATAAGGTACCCAGATTGCTACTCCTAAGTTGGCAGTAAATTAAGGTGATTGATGATCAGCATAACTAACATGCCGAACTCTATTCATCAGGTAAGTATGGAATAATGACTACAACTGTGGTGAAAAACCAGTAGCATCAATAATTTTGCGTAGCAATATGGCGTAATCTATGCGATCAAAAGTCTTAGAGAAGTCGGAATAGATAATGTCAACTTGCTCATTAACACCTAGGAACTTTAAAATTAAATTTACATTGCAAGACTGGATGCCGTAGATCGGTTACTCATAAAACCATTCTGGTCCTCTGAATGGCTGCACCGAATCTGTGAATAAACATTCGTGTAAAGACACATTTTGAACACTTTGGCAAAATTGTTAAGTAGGTATAGCTACAGGTCGCTAATTCTCGACTAAGGCTGTGGCACCTTTTATGTAAATTGGATTTTTTTATTGTTTTCCAGCACACAGAAAAGACAGACGTTTAAGAGCTAAATTTAAAAATATGAACGCACAATCACGAGCAAGAAAACTCAGTATATTTTAGCCAGTGCAAAATCATATTTTTCATGTGCTCCTTGATATAATGTTCCAGATGGTTTGAACACAGGTTGTAGAAAACTATGGATTTTTATAATTAAGTCTCGCTAATATAACAATTACAACATTATAATTTTCCAATGAAAATTATACATTTTTTAATATAATCATAAAAATTTTCGAATTGAAAATATTTCTAAATTTGGAAGTGGTCCTTAATAACAATAAAATGGTTTCGAATGATGTCTTCCTGCCTCTCTGCCTCTCTCTCTCTTTCCTCTCTCCCCCCTCTCTTCAAATATTACTTTATTTTATCTCTTTTTAGTTATAAGAGCACTTCAGTTTTCGAAGGAAGTGCGGTGCGAAAATTATATTTTGTGAATATCCAGGTAACTATAGCATACAGAGAATGCAGAATCATTCAAAAGTTAATTCGAAATATCTTCTGAATTTACCGGTCGAATCTTTCTCTTTCTTCGCAAGAAACACTTTATTGCAAATATAACGCAATTTGTGAATTCCATACAGCTGAATTAAGAGGATAAAAGTATTTATAAACTTGACATACCTTCTGTATAAACATGAGAACCGGTTATATTTATATAAAAGTCAGTACACCTATGTTATTCTCTATGAAGACATTCTCAAAATTTAAAATGTTTTATAGCACAATGCAAGAAATACTACTAACAAATGATTAATTTCAATTTGAACAGGTTTGAGTTTCCAGTTTATATAAGCTAGGAACTTTATTGTCACTTAATTTATTTATAATTTGTTTTGCGCGCGAATTTTCCTGCTAAATACATACCGCTACCGTTCATACAAATTTCACACACACACAAACATTTCTGTTTTATTTTTCATCTCAATTTTTTTTAAATATGCATTTAAAACAAACGGAACTTTGAAATAATACACAGTGTAATAAAATTATGGGTAACCACTAATGAATAATTTGTTTATGCTATCGGCGCATGTACTGGATATAAAAGCAATAAATCATCAGTCAAAATTTCGTCTCTACAACCAAATAAATCTCAATAACGAAATGGTATACGATTATAAGGATCCTGAAAACAATCACATCTAACATAAATAAATGCTGTGTCAAGATGTTTATTATTACCATTGCTCCAAAGCAATATAAGTATTGATTTACATGCAAAACATACCTATACAATAATTCTTAATCAAAAGAAACTTGATATATCGCCAGGTGAACGTTGTTGGAAAAATAGAGAATCGAATAGTAAATCTTATTTTGGTTAATAATTCATGTAATTTAAACCAAACGGTACCTATGTCCAACAATAAATCAGATTCCCCTGCTGATACTATTCTGTCAAGCACTGTAAAATAACATGCAAATGAACATGCAGGAGATGCAAACTGGATAGATATTACTTATATTTATCTGGCACAATATTTATTAACCTCAAATGACATTGTAGTATATGAAAATAAATATTTTCTACTTTCACCCTTAAAATGCCATGTATCGTATGTTTCCATGACACTAAGGGCCGGTATTATAAACGAAAATATTCTGTAGATTTTATTTAGTAAGCTACTAATGTAATTTATTCGACAGATTTCAGTATTATAAAGACCAAATAAGGAAACTAGCGAAGTAAATCTAGCAAGTAATTTACATGGTCGAAAATCGAGGTATTAAATTTTATTCGTCGATTATGAATTAAATTGACGTTATTTGTTTCTTTCAAAATAGTGTTAAAACCAGTTAAAACGTGCGAGTGTAGACACAACGTTATAGCCAATAATTGTAAAATGTTTGATGTAGAATCAATCTCGTCGGTGTCATCGGTGGCGTCACCAGAGTCAATCTCTACCACCTCAGACTCGGATTCTAGTGATGAGAATGAAAGGCAGCGACAACGGATGCCAAGGATATTTCGGAACAGAGTGGATCAGTTCGAGTTATATTCCAACGAAGAATTTAAAAGCAGATTTCGTTTGTCCAAGCAATCATTTCTGTATGTTCTCCATCAAATCGAAGAATATTTAAAACCGCATACAAATAGAAACATGTCTATCTCAGCTAAAAATCAGCTGCTAATTGCCCTGCGTTTTTATGCAACGGGGTCTTTTCAAAATGTTATAGGCGATCACTGTAACATCACGAAAGCTACAGCAGAAAGAATTGTCCACAAAGTGACACATGAGATAGCTTTACTGAGAGAGAGATACATTAATATGCCAACTACAGAGGATAACATAAATGAAGAATGTCAGAGATTTTTTAATATAAGAGGCTTTCCAAATGTGTGTGGTGCGATTGATTGCACACATGTAAGAATTCAGTCACCGGGAGGGGATAATGGTGAATTATTTAGAAACAGAAAAGGTTGGTTTTCGGTGAATGTGCAGGTAATATGCGATGCACGTTTATAAATAAGGGACGTTGTTGCAAGGCATCCTGGATCCAGCCATGATAGCTACATCTTTAATAATTCTCTAGTTCGGGCAAGGTTTGAAAATAATGAATTTAGAAACTGCTACTTACTAGGGGATTCAGCTTATCCTTGTCGAAGATACCTTTTAACACCACTTCTGCACCCACAAACTCCAGCTGAACGTAGATATAATTCTGCACATATCCAAACTCGAAATACTATTGAACGAACTTTTGGAATATTAAAACGACGTTTTGCATGCTTATCTAATGGGCTAAGGATTTCTCTGGATAAATCAATGGCTGTAATTGTAGCCACATGTGTATTACATAATATATGTATCGAACAAGGTGACAATTTTAATATTGAAAATCACCAATTAATGGAACAAGCAATCGTTAATGTGGATGAGAACAATCAGCAAGAATTTAATGCGGTTAGAAATGCTGTTATAAATAATATATTTACTTGAAAAATTTTTACTGTATATAAAATAAAACAAAAATTCTTAACTTCAATTATAACGTGTATTCATTTATCCTTCATTGCTTCTAATTTCGTTTCTTTCTCTCGTATTACTAACTCTAATTCTTTTTTTTTCAACAACAGGATATCCTTTTCAATATTTTCCTTCTCGTACCTTGTTTTTAAAATATTCAATTTTATTTCTTCTTTTTCCAATGAATGCGTACGTGTCTGTTCATGAGCTCTTTTCCTCGATCCCCTAGATTTGCCCGATGTGTTTCTTGATTCCTCAGAAATACAACTGCGGTCATGACCCACCAGCTGTGTAGATGCCGGAGTATTCACTACATACTCAGTTAATACTAAATTTGTTTCCTAAAAAATCAGTGTAGTGTTTGTACAATATAGAATGCAATGTAAAATGCTTACGGTTGACTGCCCTAAATCTATTTCGTTGTTACTATTATCACCACTATCATTATTACTATCTGGAATTTAAAAAGTATATCAGAATATTTCACTATTTGTAGTGAATATTAAGAATTTCCAAGATTTCTGCAATCAACATAACTTCTTTTGAATACATACCAAAAGGAGCTGAACTGTCATATGAATTGGTTAATTCAGTAACTGTCGCATTATTAATTTCCAATAGCTTCATCCCAACTCTATCTACTTTACTTGAAAAGTTCCCTCCTCTTGTCTTATACAATTCCACCTAAACTATGTTTACAACATATTTTGAAATTTGTATTACATCTTAACATACCTTGTCATCAGCTTTATCTTTTTTTACTTTCTTTTTCATTGATTCATATAACAATTTCAATTGCGCCCCCGTTCTCACTCCTGTTTCTGCAATAGCATTAAACTTGGTAGCTACAGCGTCCCAAGCTTCCTTCTTCTTATGTACATTAATGTTATCGGTTTTTTTGTTTTCAATTACATGCAGGAAAGTTTCTACTATATCCAGTAATGTGTATTTCTCCCTTTCTGTATAATTTTTACACCTTTCCCTTTTTTTTTCTTCGATACAAGACATCTTCAAGAACAAGAATTTGATACTGTATTTACCGTATTTACGTTTAAACACATAACCTCCTCAAATCATGCCGCAACCATACCCCCAACCTCAGAATTAATGTGCTTCCATCTCGTAACTAACGGTCGAAGTTTGAAACTACATCATACATATAGGCTAATCTTTGAATAGTTAATTTACTTGGACAAACTCTTTATAATACTGAAATAAACTTTAATGAGCCATTATATTTATTCATTGAATTGTTATTCGTAGATTTATTTTGTGTTTATAATACCGGCCCTAAGTGATCTTTTAAATACGCCTTAAATACTTAAAATAACATTCAATATTTTGATTATTATAAAACTGGTGTGTTGTGAAGAAAATATTATTGTTTTTCTTATGCTGATAATAGAAAAATTAATTTTTATGAATTTGGTGTATTTCAGAACTTTGTATGAATTTGTTAGACATATTTATTGATTTTAATTAATAATGTGGTTTATACAAATACTATCCAAGAGGGAATAAACTATTATTAATTAAGAATTTTTCTCTAAACTGATACCCTGCCCACTGAATGGTGCAATAAAGCGAGAGAAAGGAACTTGGTGCCTGTACGACAAAATCCAGTATTTCTTCTTGCGAATGGCAGAGACTGGATAAAAGAGAACCATATATTAGAATGTATTGCCAAAAAAGGAAAATTTTAAAACTTGGAACGAGAGATACTCAAGAGAAAAGTCTGGCTAATCCAAAAACCTTTTACTTCTACAGCTTCACGTTAAATTAGGTCTTATAGAATATTTTGTTGCGGTATTGCCAAAATACCTTTTTATACTTCCAGTTTTAATATGTCTTTTATCGTATGTTTCCATGACGCTATGTGATCTTTTAAATACACCTTGATAAGTCATATATAGTTGTAGCTAGTCACGAGCTGAAGTTGGCTCTTTAATAGCAAAAATCAGTTGAATCTCAAACAAGAAGTTTAATTTTGTTTTAATTATATGCTGTCGTAAAAAAAAGTCTAGTATGAAACTAGTTATATAAGCAGTTGCTAGGCACTCGATTTACTTAACACTCGCTCCGCTACACTTCGCTCGTAATTAATAAAACTTAGGACTAAAATAGGGTTTATAAAACTTGATACATAATATTTGTCAACTCATTGAGATGTGCGTGTGTTTGACTTCTGTTTTATCAATAAACGAATTATATTTGGTCTAATATTTTGTAGAAGTTAAAAAAATTTACAGATTTTTTTATCAGAAGAGGTAATATCTTCAGCAAATATTAATAATTCTGTATTATGATATCTACTGAATATACGAAATACTACCATATCATTATAAATAGAATCTACACATAAGTCAGTGATGCATTGGAACCTCATAATTTGCGGTGACTGTACATTTATTGAGTCATAAAATTCACATCTATATTAACTCCCTAGACAGTTGAGAAACGATCGGAATCCATTTTGCCCGGGGAAGTTATCGATTTTACAAGATATTTGGTTTTATTACAGTTATTTCATTGTAAACCTTTAACCACAGGATTAGTGACATTGTCTCGGGAGGTATGCGTAAATGCTACAAAAGTAACTTACAAATTTCACAAACGAAACTACAGTAGATATCTATGTATATATTAAACACTGGAATATATTTTTTCCGTTTTCTCACGAATTGTTATACGAGTATTTTAATTAACTTGTACTCTTATTATATTTGTTTTTCCTCAATAGGCTATGACGAACATTTTTACCTCTACATTTTCGCCCAAGTTTTAAGTCCCCTGCTACCGAGAAAGTGGTTTTTGAAAAAGTCTGTTTGTGTCTCTGCCTGCCTACTAGGAAATAGTAACCTATGCAATGTTCCTCAAGATGCTTACTTTTCGGTAAAATAAATTTAAATACCTGTACTGACAATTATAAAGCCAAGTTTGGTATTTTAACAAATTTTTACACATTAGAACTGCGATATTTTCATACTATACACTGAAGCTTGTCACTTCATAGGTTTTAAGAATATAATGGTAGGTTTTAAGAATATAATGGTAATTACTTGTAAAATAATATGCTATGAGTAACTTTTTCGACTACTTTAAGATGGCAACTCAAATTTTGAAATTAATAAGTCGTAATCTGGTTTATCTGGAGATATATATTTTTTTAATGTTGGGATAATTCCATGTCTTAATCGTTTACAGGTGGAGACATGCAATTTATGTGTAACTTCCTTAAACTAGCTTTGAACAACTTTTTTTACATTTTTGTATTTGATGTTAACAAGTGCTTTCTATTCGTTAAAGTTTCTATTTCGCCTGACATATACAGGGTGAGTCATCTCCGTGGGGAATGCCGATTGTGACTTCATGAGAAAAGATTTGTTGAAACAGTTTCTTTTCCCTAAGATAACCACTCGTTAGGAGCACCTTCTAATATTATTTTATATTATACAGAGTGCTCCAAAACTTGGTGGCTGTATATTATTACATTTTTGTATTTCGCATATATTTTTTTTTTAAAATAGGCATATGTATCGAAAACAACGTATTAGATGGCCACAGTTTTTGGTAGAGTTACTCATAAATAAAGGACCTAGTGCAAGCATGTTTAATTTTTTTTCAGCTACTGTAGAAGATTAAGTTAAAATTACATGACTCCAAGAGTCAATTTTTTCAAACGGAACAGCCTGGATATTTCTTCACTTTTGAATTGCTTGTTAAATTTCATACAAGAACCATATAAGACGTTATTACTTTCAAAGTGACCATTAGTGTGCTATTGTCATTTTTTGATACAATTTTGGTAATTTTATATTTTACCGGAATACAGTATTTTGGTACTGGAGGAATGTCAAAGAAAGGATTTATTAGCCAATTTAGTTTACCAGCAGCGTTACTCTGGAAAAAGATTCTCAGGACAGATGTCTTTTGAAGAGTAATCATTATTTCGGAGCGTGTTCAAAAATATTGAGAAGTATTCATTTAGGCACTTCCTTAAACAATGTTTACTATTTTTATGTTCATATTTATTGTTATATTATAGTTCCTGTTCCACTAATTCCTGATTCATTCAGTCATGTAACGCTTCCTGTTTCTGCGCCTACTATAATCAAGTTGTTAATTTTTTAGGATTTAAAATTTGTTTATTGTACCAAATTCTACATATTTTGTGAAATATATTGCTAGTATTGACTGTATTGTAAATAAAATATATCCTTCAATTCTCTTATAAATACAAGTACACTTACTAAAATTATATCGGTAAAAATGATATGTGATATATGTTTGCAATGAAATTTTATAAACAATTCAAACTTTCTATCTAGTAAAAAAAATGTTAACATGCCCCCAATACATACAAAATTCATATCTCTAAGTTGCTTTTTAGAAAAATTCATTATCCATGCGTTTCAATTGAAAAGCAACTTATTATATGTCATTGTAACTTCGCAGCAAATATCATGGCTCATTATACCGTATTCAAATAGAAAACATAAAGATGGAAAAACTATATCAAAAAATGACAATAGCTCATTAATGGTTTCCATTAAAGTAATAGTGCCTTACATGTTTTAGGTGCGAAATTTAGTAAGCAATTCAAAAATGAAGAGATATACATCCTGTTGTATTTGACAAAATGTACTTTTAGACAAAAGTATGTCATGGAACTTTAATTCAGTTTTCTGCACATGCAATTAGCAATTGAAATAAAATTAAACATGCCTGTATTAAGACTTTTTATTATGATGAACAACACCATCAAAAATGGCGCCGTTTTCGAAAAATATAAGTTTATAAATACATTAGATTTTTCAGAGAAGTGGGAGTCGAAAAATTTAAGTTATAGTCCTATACAATATCTTATTACTTTTTGACTAAAAAATATACAAGGAATAAAATGTAATGGGTGTTCCATTTAAAAATCTAAAACTATGGTCATCTACCAAGTTATAAAATATTCTGTATCATAAAAAATAAATGTAAAGGTGCTCCTAACGAGTGGATATCTTAAGAAGAAAATCGCTTCGAAATATCTTTTTTTATAAAGTCAAAATCTGCATTCCCCACGGAGATGACTCACCTTGTATATCTCTGGGTTAAGGTAGACATTTTGCATCTCAAGAATGAAATTTGTGTTTGAAAGATCTCTCTAAAAGTTTTTCATGTTTTAGAGAAGCTTTTTTGGATTACGAAAAGAATTATATTATCATAGGTGTTAGAGAGCGTGATATTAACAATATATTTTATCGCCAACCGTCAGTAAAGTGATGCGTTACCATAGCGTTTTGCGGAGGTAAAGAAACACTTTATCGTACTGTACAATAAAGTACTTTACCTGCCGCTAATATCTGTCAGCGTAGCATGACTGATGACTTTTAAAAATAAATCGTTTGTCACTGTCATAAACTGTCAAAAGTTATTATATCTTTATTTCTTAAATTAACAATTTTAACGGTTGGCGATAAAATTTTGTATGCACCACGTCAGTAAAGTACCTTTACCGAACTCGTCTGTTACTCGCCGCGCTCGCTTCACTCGCTTGGCTCGTAAACCAGACTCGTTCGGTAAAGTATCACTTTACTGACTTGTTACATAAATAACTATTTTATGACAGCGGTTAATGCATATTCTTAACAATAAACGGAGTAATTATGCGAAATTGTTGACTTCCTTATATCAACTTTATGTGAAATGCTTAATCAGAAATTTATGTCATTATCAGTTACTTTTATTACAGGTGTACTAGCTTACCTAATAACAATGTCTTTAAATAATGGTATACTTTCATCAACATGCGACGGTATAACCGACGTTCAAGAAGGGCGATCCAAATAATACTAACAGTCTAACAGTTACCGTCCCATAAGTATACTTTCCTCTTTCTCCAAGGTGTATGAATTTATTGTAAATAAAAGACTAATGAATTATTTTCTTCATTCTAAACTTATGTCCTTGCTTTTTACCCAGATTAATCGACAGATAGCAGTATCTGTGGTTAGCTGTTATAGGTTATTCGATGACATTGTCGATGAGCACCTTAAGTGATCCGAGCTAATTGAGTAGTTGTGTACTAAGCCCGTCAAATTGTGATAATATGTTTTTCAATTGAACAAACCTTGTAATTTGGCCACACTAAAAGGTTTTTACTATTCTGACTTTTATTCAAGAATGCGTTACGGAATAGTGCACTGGGGCATGAACAGTGCCGTTTACCGCATTTTTATCCTATAGAATAGGGCTATTAGAACTATTTTTAATCTGCGACAGCTGACTCGTAGAGAGATGTGCTCAGAGTCAATAAGATTTTTACATTTTATGATGTGTCTGTTTTTCAGGTTCTCTGTTGTGTAAACATATAGAAATCCTTCAAATCCTTGATTTTAGTTTGTCGCATAATTATGGAACCTGTCACTATAATAATATTTTACCTACCGTACATAGAAATACTTCTTTTCAGAAAACCTTGGCTTCGTAGGTTGTAAATTACTTAAAGTTTTGCCGAATAAAATGAGAGCACGGCATAGGTACATTAAGAGTTTCTAAAATGAAATTGAAGGACTACATTTTCAAATTTGTTGATATAGTGTGAATTAACTCTGTAAAAAAAACTTTGTATTGCATGAGGTATTTCTTTACTTTGTTGCATTGTATTAAGTATTTAGAAATAAAATAAATTATTATTATCCAGATATGATATACTATAACTTTTACAATATTTCCAACAGACGTAAGAAGGTCCTTATTTTTAAATAGTAATTTTTTAGTACCTTGCACTACCAAGTAAATATAGGTACACCTTAATCCATTTAATATTTCTTCGAATATTTAATTAATGGTGTGAATGGTATGTATTTCTAAATAACGTGTGTTGAAACTGTATTCATAAACAAACAGTAGAAAGTTCCATTTCCTAATAAATAACCAGTCCTAATAATTAACCCATTTCCTGCTAGAATATTTGATATACCTTAATGTATTTGTACATAGATAATAAGTGACATTTCTAAAAATAAACGCGAGAATATTAAGGGCCTCCGATTGTTTGTTCTTCTTTTAATTATCGTGTGTTATTTTATTTGATGTTAAGTGGCGTGTATCTATACGTACTTAGGAGAAATTTATAGTCACATAAGTCGTATTTTGGATACCAGTTTGATTTATGTGGGTCAACAGTATTACACCAACTGTGCCATATTCATGTGTTTAATTACATCCTATTTAAACGTAATGACTGTAATATTGGATATATGTATATGTATTTACTGCGAAATTATGTATGTATATGGTAAACAGAGTTAATTCACGTTTTTATTATATTTGTTCTGGGTCAAAGAGGTTTCCTTCCTAATGAAATTGTTTTTTGTATTTAATTGTAAATAATACTTTTTGCTAGATAATATATACAGAATATACAGGTCTGGGGCGGTCGACTAACTTTGTTATTTAAAAAATAATTTATTTGTAATGTAGTGTTTTACCGGGTGTCCCAGCGTAGCGCTAAAGTCCATTATTGGTATCAAATAAAGAATATAGCGAATAATTTTTAATATAAAAATTGTAGATAATCATATGCTCTACATTTTAAAAATATATTCATTTATACAGAGTGTTCGACAACGACGAACCAACACAAGCTTATGTTTTTTTAAATGGAATGCTACGTATTGTTTTAACATTTTATGATAGCCCTTGAAGAGCTGATTAAACTGACGTCAACTTGTATTTGTCGATTTTCAAGAGTTTCTGAGATAGCGCTTTTTCCATAAAAATTGTACAACATTTCAAAAGTTGTTATGAAATAACGATTGATGATGAAATACCTACCTATTATGGGCTCAATTAGTAGAGATATCTTTTCAGTACGTGAAATTAATGTTTATTTCGACATATCTACGCATGTTCTTTAGAATTACACGAATGCGCTAAAGTTATGAATTCTAAAAAAAAATTAAATGGAACAACCTGTATATTAATATGCCATTGAAAAACACTTATAATTTACTATTTAAAAGTATCAGTTTCTTACGCCTGTGGGCGATATTGCAAAAGTTATAGGGTGTTGTTTTATTTTTTGTACTTTCTGATTTATATATATATATTTTTTACGTTTGTATTACTTGGTCAATATATTTTCTAATTTATATTTAGGTATAATAATAGGCTCTTTTACTTACGTTCATGTTATAGGCGGGGATGAATTAGATATTAATTTTTAAACCCTTTCGTTACTAATGAGTAAATAATTTGGTTATACCTATACCTAATGCATTATATTATACTGTTTTTTTCTTGTTATTGTCTACTTAGTTCATAAGTTAAGGAAATTATTTTCGCTGTTTTCCTATAATTAGATGTATATCTGTTGGGTAATAAAGATACATTATTATTATTATTATTATTATTTTATTTCAATGTCTAGAAAGACAAGATATGAAATTTGAAAATAGCCAGAGAATTTGAAAACATTTAAAAGGTGACTCTAACATAACATATGAAATGAAATAAAAAATCGGAGAGAGGATTGAAATGAATACATTTATGAAAAAGTATGATGAAAATTCAAGTGTAAGCGAAATATACACTTTCTACTGAGCCTCTTAAAATTAAAATAAAATTATTATTCGCAATAAATAAATAAATTTATATTTAATTTTTTTTATTTTTCTCGATTGTCTTTGTATGACTATATCTTCGGCAAGAAAAAAGGTAGCAACTGCCGGTTTTCATCATTCTCTTCAGTTTTTTATATGCTTCAATATTATGATATTAAAAATATGCCGTTCGGCTTAAAATTATAAAGAAAAAACAAGTAATATACATACAGCGCCCCTGTTTTTTTTTTTTTGACAACCATGTGATTTCCTACTACATATCTTTAAATTCTTTGTAAAATTCTCTATTTGATGAGCCCAGAAACATGAAAATCCGTTGATGCAAACCGAAATTCTACCTACTTTTGTAGACAGACATACCCCCTCCACTCACCACTTCGTATGGGACTTAGATCAAAAAGCATCAAATGAAAATTGTATATAAAGTCTGAAAATGTTGCTAGTAAAAATTTTAATCTATCTTAATCTAGAATTTAATGAAAAATATTTGAATTTTTAATTCATCTTGAGAATTGCGCCTCCTGTGATCATTTTGGAAACTTAAAAATATTTTTGTTGAAATTATCGTGGTCCATTTTACCATCAAGATTTTTTCCGCCAGGTTGTACGATAAACGGTTGCCGACATATGGCATATTTCCTTCAATAATGCCTATATATACGAGGATAGTTTGGCGGAAGTTGAGATTCGCCTATGTGTGTGACAAGCATGGTATTTTCAAGAAAGTGTTTGTATTACACGAATATTGTTAAATTCTGCCAACTGCGTTACGTTTAATTTAACAGATGCAGTTGCTTTAAAAAGGCGTGTACACATCATAAAGTACTAATATCTAGTCTGCAGAAGTAGTGATTTATTCACCTCACGACTACGATATATTACCATTGTTTATGACTTGTACATGTCTGTATAAGGATATTAATATATTTTCAAAAGTGAAAGGAGGTTGACATGTGTGTGATGAGCCCAGAAACATTAAAATCCGTTGATGCAAACCGAAATTCTACCTACTTTTGTAGGCAGACATACCCCCTCCACTCACCACTTCGTATGGAACTTAGATCAAAAAGCATCAAAGGAAAATTGTATATAAAGTCTGAAAATATTGCTAGTAAAAATTTAATCTATCTTAATCTAGAATTTAATGAAAAATATTTGAATTTTTAATTCATCTTGAGAATTGCGCCCCCTGTGATCATTATGGAAACTTAAAAATATTTTTGTTGAAATTATCGTGGTCCATTTCACCATCAAGATTTTTTTCGCCAGACTGTACGATAAACGGTTGCCGATATATGGCTGGTGGCCGAGCTTAAACAGATACCCGGTATATCAAATATATGTCTGAGAAGCAATTAATTGACGCTGATTAACTCAGATTAACACATGTAATTATGGATGTGTGTCAAACCGGGCATTATTCTCTAGAATTATTGTGTCTCACTATTTCCTTACGTAGTATACGAAAAGATAATATAATATAAAATAATATAAGTGGTATGACTTAATTAAATTAAAGATTTTTAAGTTTTGATTTAATGCTGTGTTTTCTCTTTGGTAAGTTCAGGACGCGACGTAATCCACAAATATCATACGAAGACCAGTACCTAAGTTAAGACAATACACACCTCTTGCATGTACAAAATATCTCTGCTTGTGTCACTAATGTAATCTGATGCGTACTATCTGCCACTGGGGTTTTGCGAACCTTCAGATTTCTTTGAACTCATTGAGAATTTAGGTTACTTGCTACGTGTCCCTCGTTTTAAGGATATCTATTTGCTAGCTTTGTCCTTTCAAAGATACGCTCTGAAAAGGTTTGTGTTTTCTACGTTTGAGATAAATTTCCTCTAGATAAGTTTTGATAATGTTAATTTTTACTAAAATTATTTTCTCTTGAATTATCTTCGATCAAAAATGAAACTAATATGTATAAAAAAATAAAAAGACAATTAAAAATAATTCATGTAGTTATCATATCATTTCTAAATTAATAAACTGTAGTATAGCGAAAGTATATTTCAAATAATTTCTTCTAATAACACTGACCAACAAATTTCAACTTCTGGGTTTGCCATAAAATGACATTTATTAATGTTTATAGAAAACATAGAAACATTTACTATAATAAAAAGTAGATGGTTAAGCTCGTTCGACTTTCGTACGGATTTAATAAAAAGTTTTCCTGTTTATAACATACTTTAAATATTTTAAATTTTTACAACTAAACATGTTACAAATGAAGTCTTTTATAAAGAACATCGACAGCCTCACTTTTTAACATACAATAGTAACCTACTAATATTCCAGGACTCCATTTACCCTGGTACCATTTCTCAATTCCCAAAGGATCTTAGTAGAAGCACTCGCCGTTCTCATCGCCAAAGTCGACCATATTTTCCAGACAAAAATCTACTTAATAATGAAAAATCAGATACATTAAAAATATTCATTATTTTATGGAACAATTACTTTTACTCAGAACAGCTTTGTTAATTAAAGAAATGTATAATAATAGAAGTTTAGACAAGACTTTCAAATGAACTACACAAATCGGATTTTGTTGCTGTTTCTAGTTCGAATCCTGAAACGATATTTGACACTAAGTATTTCTGTTTAGAATTGAAATTATGCACACAGACTAAACAAACCAGACTGGTAACTAAATCCCAAAGTTTATCCAGATTCCGACTCCTTGTTTAGCAAATGCAAATATCAATCCTCTACCATCTTTGTCATCTTAAATGAACGGGAGATGAGATGGCGCTAGCGTCATTTGAATTTTTTTGTTATGTTGTTGTAATACCGTTGATTGAAGGAATATATATTATTCCTGCAATCAACGGTTATATGTCATTCCACATAATATTTGAAATTTGACGTATTATTGCAATCCTTTCTGGTTGTAAGTATTTAAGTAAGTAGATATTGATCGCGAGTTTATGATTAAATAAGTACAGAGTGAAAACTAATGAACTGTGATGTAATAAAAACTTATAGTAATTGTAGACAATCCATTATATAAGGTATTTGATAATATAGTGTAAATAATAAATCCTCTTAGAACCTTATAGAAATTTTATTTACTCTAGTACATGTTTCGCCCTACGGCCATCCTCAGCTAGAATCTACAGTAATAATTAATTATCTAAAATCAACACATTAGTGAAATACTCACAGTCAGTATATCCACAATATTTGACAATTATGTTCATAAAAAATGGTGACTTAAATATGTTACATTACAACACTTTAAAGTATTTAATATTTGTAGGAATTCGTAAAATTATGAGAGAATATTGTTTAAAATATGAATTGGAGAAAGGAATGGTTATATTTGGATTCTATGTTATTTTATTTTTTTTTAACATAGAATCTAAATATAACCATTCCTTTCTCCAATTCATATTTTAAACAACATTCTCTCATAATTTTACGAATTTATACAAATATTAAATATTTTAAAGTGTTGTAATGTAACATATTTAAGTCATCATTTTTGATGAACATAATTGTGAAATATTTTGGATATACTGACTGTGAGTATTTCACTAATGTGTTGATTTTAGATAATTAATTATTACTGTAGATTCTAGCTGAGGATGCCCGTAGGGCGAAACATGTACTAGAGTAAATAAAATTTCATATAAGGTTCTAAGAGGATTTATTATTTACACTATACTTATAGTAATGTATTGCGTTAAGGTAATTTCACGTATTATATTATACACGTGTATTAAACAGAGATTTCTATCAATAACAAAATCTAGGTATTCGTATTTTTTAAACGTACAAGTTGAGGGTATGTGTGATTTGTCCAATAGTTTTGTGTTTCTTTCTATTACATTAATAACGCATTAAATACGCATATTCTAAAAACAAGCTCATTTCAAATTCCGCGCCAATATGCTGCTTCGTTCACGTAAGACAAGGATAGAAGATCTTGGATGTTTTTCTATCAAGTAGTTGCCGGTCTAGTTTGTTTAGTCTCTGTTAGGCATGGAGACCCGACATATTTGTCAATTTGTATTTAGTATTGATATGCAGGAAAGCTTTAATTTTATAAACGGAAGCATAATTCCTTCAATAATGCCTGGATATACGAGGATGGTTTGGCGGAAGTTGAGATTCGCCTATGTGTGTGACAAGCATGGTATTTTCAAGGAAGTGTTTGTATTACACGAATATTGTTAAATTCTACCAACTGCGTTACGTTTAGTTTAATAGATACAGTTGCTTTAAAAAGGCGTGTACAAATCATAAAGTACTAATTTCTAGTCTGCAGGAGTAGTGATTTATTCACCTCACGACTACGATATATCACCATTGTT
Organism: Amphimallon solstitiale; assembly: GCA_963170755.1. Classification (NCBI taxonomy): domain Eukaryota; kingdom Metazoa; phylum Arthropoda; class Insecta; order Coleoptera; family Scarabaeidae; genus Amphimallon; species Amphimallon solstitiale. The sequence continues at coordinate 62,060,611 of OY720675.1, forward strand.
TATGACTTGTACATGTCTGTATAAGGATATTAATATATTTTCAAAAGTGAAACGAGGTTGACATGTGTGTGTATAATTAAGGACTTTTCTAATTATAGAATATCTCATACACACAAGTATACCAACACTTCGTATATTTCAGATACAATATAAAATTGTTATTGCCAATAGTACGACATGCTGAGACCCAAATAGACCGACATACGCCCATGTCTGAAGTCTCAGTAAACAATGATAATATATTTGCAAACGAATTTTAGGGCGAACATGAACTGGGGTCGCGGTCACTTTTGGCGCCTACACCATAATGAGGAGCATTAATCCGAAGCATGAATTGCAGTACAACCGTGCAGGGTTGGTTCTTGGAACAGGTAATTACATAGATATTTAACAAGTATTGCGAACTTAAAAGTATGTAGTTAAACATGTTAGTGCTGTACGAAACGTAAATATTCTGCAAAATTATATACGTGTGGTGCAAATTAGTTGATTTAGCGGAAATATGGCTCTCATATCACAATTTTCTCAGTGAAAAAGTATTTATTGAACAGAAAATAAGCAACAGTGTAAAAAGAAAAGCCGCAGTAGACGAGCGAAATTAATAAATAAGGAACTATCTATACAAACAAGTGTTTTAACCACATTGACAACGAAGGATATTATATATATAAGAAATAATATAAATCGGGCGAAATTGAATTGAAGTTGCCGAAGTTACCGCGTTCACTTTTAGAAGTACATGACTTACTAAATTCAATTACCATAAAAATCTGACAGAATGAGGATGTTTTGTCGATTAATAACAAATCCTCCAATATTGTTGTGTTTCATGTAGGAACAACATTGAAGTTATGTGTAATAGTAAACTATTTATGTTGATGTAACAGTTTTTCTGCAGTTGTTAACCATTCATGCGTTTATTGGAAATCTTTATATACCCGAAGCGTTTTGTTTACTGCCAAATAAATTAAAATCGACATATCGCCAGTTATTTGAAGAAATAAAACAAAAGTGCTGTGAAATGGAATGTACTTTTAATCGGAAAAATATTATTATTGACTTTGAAAAAACTATACATGTGGGTGTGTTAGAGGTACTGCCAACTGTGAATAGTATAGGATGCAGATGCCACGTGGCCCAAGCGTAGTGGCGGAAGATCCAGCAACTTGCTCTTACTTTAGTTACAAAATTTGTTGGTTACTTAATTGATACATATATTAACGAAAACTACAGCTTTCCACCCTGTATTTGGGCTGCAAACACAAACTCTTTAACAAGAACAACAAATGTATGTAAAGCATTTAATTACAAATTTAATTTGTACTGTTCTCCATATGCCAATATTCACATTTTCGTAAAAGCTTTGGAAAATATGCAATTAGATACTTATACAAGAATAAATTCCGCGAAAATTTATGAAAAGCGTTTTATTAACAGAAAAATAAAGAACAAAGCTGATTTTATTGGCACAAAAATTAGGCAATATAAAAATAACGAAATAAGTAGAATTAATTTTGAAAAATGTCTTTCGCATTTCTATATATAGACATTATTTTACATATTTTAATTTTTTTTAATGTTATTTTGTGCAATCATTATTTTATTATAGTTATCTTACTTTTAATTTCATATTTTTGTTTCTTATATAGAATTTCGTTTTGTATTTCAAATACCTTCAATAAAGAGATATACATAAACCTTGTCGTTGTTTTAATCTAGGTTTTCTGCGATTTTATAACATATTTTAAATGAGAAGTCAGTCCTAGCATATAGATTATAATGAGGGTACTATTAATCTGCCCGACTGCAATTCGTGATAGACCAAATTTTATTGTGCGCATTACTGATAAATAAATTTAAATTCAATATATTAAACAATAAAACAAACAAGAGAATACTACGTATATAAAATAAATAAATAAAATTATTATTATTAATTTGTTGTTAAACTCTACTTGGGTGAGATATACTCTGACGTTCTATCGAAATCTCTCAAATCGTGTGATATGAACAAATTTAATAGTCATACCCAATATTTCTAAATTCCTTTGTCTAAAACTAAAGCAAAGAGTAACCTTCAGTGTTACTTCCGCACTACATTTAAATTTCAATTTTGGCCGGCGCTCATCATCGAAATCTTACCGACTTGCTAGTTTCATGAAGGGCAATCAACGTCATTTCCACTTCTCCTTTAATACTCGTTACTACCAAGTTGTAAATTTATGCCGACTCACGGAATAGAGCTTTCTCATCTCTTAAGTTCAGCGACAGACGAAGAAGCGAATTGTTTGTTAAGAAATTAACGGTAATAATTTGCATACGTAAGGGTAGCTAATCTCTGTAAAATTTAGAGTACTAACTTACGGATTCATTAATTTTTATATCTTGGTGGGGACTGAGCATGTTGTTAAGTAATTTGGTTTTGAATGTCTTGTGTAAAATAACATCTAGATCCCTTTAATACCTGTACATACAGGCTGATTCAAAATAGCATTTTAAATGTATAGGGTACTATATAAAAATGTCACTTTTGTTTGGAGATTCCATTCGTGAAGTGCTCACATATCTCTTCCAGTTGCTCAACCGGTATTACAACTGTATAATAAATTATAATTTATTTTTGGTGTATGAGTTTTGAGCTTGTAAAAAATAACAGAAGCCAGTTAGTGATTTATATTTTTCAGGTACGTTACTTCATCCCCGCGCTTTATATAGAACAACTCTTGATTGAATTCTACAACAACCAAGAACTTCAAACAATCTGTGTCTGGCGTTAGTAATAATAATAACAATTACTGTAAAACATAAATAATATACTATGATATCAAAAATTAAATTGGTCAATGTTGGTCATGGAATGTAAAGCGCTTGTCTTAGTTTAAATCATCCTTTTGAAATAATTAAATCATTGTCAAGCTACACTGACATTATCAATAACCTACAAATGTGTTACATACTTAGTTCAGCTGTAAAATAATAATGAACTACAAGTTATGTAATAAATAACGTTTTTATTAACCAGAAAAACTAAATTACAATAACTGTTGGAAATGTCCCCCGTTTTGTTCAATGCACAAGTTTACGCGCCTCCTCATGCTGTGAAAAGCGTTTTGCAGCATTTCTGGCGTTATGGTTGCACATTGCTGAACAATTCTTTGTTGCAGTTCTTGCAAATTATGTATCGGATTTGCGAAAATCTTATTTTTTAAATAAGGAAAGATAAAATAGTCCATAATTATCAAACAAGGTGATCTCGGAGGAAACTCAACTTCCGTATGCAAACTTATCAGCCGGTCATCAAAAAACTCGCGGAGAAAAGCAAGATTTTCTCGTGTAGTATGTACTGTTGCACCGTCTTGCTGGAAATAACCGTATTGAAGTTCATCATCGTCTAACTGTTGCACAAATTCATTCAAAAAAATATTTCTGTACCTTTCTGCGTTGACGGTGAAATTGAAAAAAATTGGCCCAATTATTCTTCTGCGAGAAACTGCCATCCAAACACCAATTTTCTGAGCATGTAGTGGCGTTTCAATAAAAATATGCGGGTTATCAGTGCTCCACATTCGCATATTCTGAGAATTGATGTATCCCGAAAGGTGGAACCAAGCTTCGTCAGAAAAAAAAGTTAAGTTCAGCAGATCGTCATTCATTAAATTATTAACGAACCAATGGCTGTACGCAAGGGGTCTGGGATGGTCTGCAGGCAGAAGAGGTTGATATGATTGCATCTTATATGGATGCATGTTCATGTCCTTCTTTACAATCGTTTGGCATGTTCCATAAGAAAGCCGAATTTCTTGAGAGAGACGTTTTAATGGTTTTGTAGGCTCTTCTTCCATACGTTGACGAACGTCATTAATAACTTCTTCTGTACGAACTCTTGGTCTACCAGCACTTTTTTTATGCGTCACAGAACCAGTTTCGCGAAACATTTCAACACAATTTGTAAGGCGTGCATAAAAATTGTCCGGTAATACTGCTACGGCTGGGAAGTGCTCTCGAAAATTGTCCAAACACAAACGTTGACTGTATTCCCAAGTTCCATTAACTAGCACACCCGTTCGAAAATAGGCTTCAATCATGTACATTTTGTGTTCTGTGGTGAGAACCGTGCAGGATTAGAAAACGTCAACACAATAACTTGACAGATTTTGACATTCAAAAAATTATGACATACCTAAATGTACGATGCAAGCTACGACAATAATTTTAAAATCCATGACCACCATTGACCAATTTAATTGTTGATATCCCGGTACTATAAATGCATTAATTTTGCAAGCATTTATTTTTCTATGTCCTATTAATAATAATAGCAAAGTCAATCACCTAGAAGATTCTTGTCCATCGAAAAGAACTAATGGAATATATAACAAATATATGACAAATTTATATGTATACAAAAAGTATATATCACAACGTTAAAACGAAAAGCATACGCAAAGAACAAAAAGGAAATATTTTTCTATGTTCGTGAAAAAAAAATACCTTTCTAGATAAATATTAATTTAATTATAGACTTCCAGTTTCATAAGAATTCTTCTCAAAATATTTCTTGAAAACATCTAATGCGATATTAACATACAGATTTGCAGTTTCATAGTATTATTATTGACGAGATTGGAAATACCTATTATTGAGAAAGAAGAATTAGAACACTAAACACTAGCAAATACAAAGCCTATGGATGTGTTATCAAACTATTTAGTTTGAAACTACCGCGCAAGAAATGCTTGAAACGAATAGTTTTGAAAATTCGTAAAACCTGTTACTGCATAAAAAAAACTACCCTAGAAATTAGTAAAGTACAATATAATAGATTCAAAAATAATACAATAAATCGCTCTCATAGATTTTTAGATCATGTATTTATTATTTATTAATAATTCTTATCCCATAACAAACTGAGTTAAGTTTCTGTAATAGTAAAAGTGTATGGTTCAATTCTGGAATTGACCAATGATATAGATAGTTTAATAATTTGTCAGTGATACAGAATATTTATTTATTAATCCTTTACTTATGGCTTCCATTAATAGAAAATACTCGAAAATCGTATTTTAAAGTGTTTTATTCTTTCGCCCTTAATCGTCAGCGTCCCGGGATATAGGTAAAATTATTATTCATGGGGATGGATGTTGGCGTTGTTTTTTCTATCTCGATTAACAGAAACGTGCTCTAAATATCAGGGAGGTTATCATCACTAAATTAACAAAGAAACAAACTAAACAGAAAAAAATATGAAATTTATAAAATCTTATTAAAGTTAAAACATAAAATTGTTAGCTCTTTGCATGTACATTTTAACGGGTCATACATGTATGTATATTATTCTATATATCAGACTCTTTCGGGTCTTATTATTATATATTAAATATTATTTCTAAAACTCCGACCCCATTATTCTCTATATTATGCTAATTATTACAGTAGTCTATTAGTATTTCGAGATTTAAGTTACATAGTGCCTTATAATTTTCAATATATTCAAATTTGTTTTTAGATTACGCCAGCATTTGGATGATTCTCAAACAATTTTATTTTTCTGTGAAGTCATTATTTAATTTTCATGGTAATATTTAAATTTAATTAAATATATTTCTCTCTTTCAAGACTTTGTTTATTATAATTATAATTGAAACTGTAAGACCATATTATAGCGTGTAAATATTTCTGCCACATGATTTGTATTTTTTTCATGTTTCAACCAAAATGAAGCTCCAAATTCTTCATGACAATTACCATTATCTATTAGAAAATGAACTGCAAAATTCTTGAATTGTTGAGTTTACAAGTGGGATCAGGAAGCAATACTTCTCGATGATACTTTTAATACGTTTAATTTTTTCTATTATTTTTTCAAAAGTACGGTTGAGTTTTAGAAAATTGAGAGTGTCACATTTATTTTTAAATGGAACAGCTTCGTTGTGTGAACGAAATTTGGTCTATACATATTATCTAATTTAAATTTGCTGTCTAGATCGTCATAGTGTGGACCTTCTTATGGATAAAGAATCAGCGCCATATTCTAATGCTTCTGCTACAGCGGTAAAATATATTGGCCCCGCGTAGACAAGTTTTATTATAATATGTAATACTATTTTAGTACCAACTTCCTTCAACAAATCATCCAATTAGTATATTCGCATTAATGGTAATACTTAATTTCCTTTTCGATTTCTGATGATTATTAAAAATCTTTACGTCAGCAGTAATTTTGCCAGTATAAGGAAGCTGAAAGATTAATAAAAGTGAACAAGATACAGATCATTATAAATAAGCCCAATATGCGGAAAAAAAATTGCAGTTGTGAAAAATATTATAAAGACTAATATGTCATTCTGAAATGAGAAGATGTAATTACATATTCATAAGAAAGAGGGCATAGGAATAACCAGTAAGTCAATTATATATAAGGAAATATAACTTGTAAGTTTATTAGGTTAAAGGTAAACATGAAATCAAACTTTAGGATGAAATTAATATAAAATTCTAAAGGTTTTAACCTCATGTTTAGAACAATTATCCATTCTAATTCAGAGTCTCGTCGAAACTTTAGTGATGTCAACCGAAACATGTACTTGTCAACTATTAAATTAATCTGAAATTTGAGCAAAATGATACACGATAGTTGGATGTGTATCGCAATATAATAGAGGGTGTGTCATATTTGTAGAAATAGTTAATGTCACGCGCGACTGAAGTTATGTGCAACGAAACTTCAAATGCGAACAATTAAGTTACACATTACATTATCACGTTAAATAATATTATTTCGGTTATTTTAAAAGAGTATATAACACTCGACTACGAATTAGTTATTTGAATTAACAGAGGATGTTGAAATAGATAAATCCTCTATAACTTCAGAGTGTGTAAATGTTATGGCAATATATTCTTATTCTAAGATAGTCCGGCGGGCTCTTTCCCGTGTACTAAGCTAAAATCTGACCAGTACAACAAATAAAGAATCACCTTTTCAACAGTTCATATCACTTAACAGTATCGAAGTAGAATAGCAAATTTTAATACTTTTAGAGCATAACTAAAATAGATGACTGTACTAATAATAATCTTCAATACAAAAAAATATGAATATAACGACACTGTGGACGAGCTTCCAACAAATGATGTTCCTCACAATGACCAGTCAGAGGATACTAATCTGAAAGATATACCGTAGTCGACAAATTTTAATTTCGGTTTACAGCAATACTACCTATCTATCTCATGCAGAGGATGACCTTATAATATGCAGCGATGCCTACTTGCCAACAGTGGTGGGAGAAGTGACGACGTAGTCGGGGGATACTCACATTTCATATGAAACGATTACCGGTTGTACTTGCAACCTCGCTATATGTTTATCTTTACTTTATTTCGTTGTGCTCTTTTCCTCTTTCTACTTTCGTATCAGAAATTAAAATATGTCGACTACGGTATAGTGAAGAGACTATAATTTAGAAGCATAGGTACTTTAGTTTAAAAAACTGCAGATAATAAAACTGAAAGTAGAGTTATCTAATACGGTCTACTTTACATAAGAGTCGATCGTTTAAAATATAAATAAGTTGAATTGGACAGTAAATAGCATTTGTCAATATTATGTTGCAGTTTATAGCTTCAACACCATTTCTTTTCAAAATTCAAATTATGCTGTAGATGTGCTACATCTTCAAAAGAATTTAAAAGAGTAATATATTTTAGATAGTCCGTATAAGCCCTAGTGTAGTAATACAAGTTAAAAACGATTCCGTGATAAACTATGAAATCAAATCACAGGATTTTCTTCTAACGGTGTTCAAATGATGTAATAAATATGCCAAGCACAATGTAACTGAAGAAAATGTAAAAATAAGACAACAAAATAAAATCTTAAATTTAAATATATGTCTTTTTAACTTATGCCTTACATATTCATAGAAATTTGTAATAGTAATAAAGATGTATTATTTCTTTTGAAATACAGAATAAATTGGAAGTTTTTATAAAAATGTTCACCTCAGTATTGTGAACTATATACAGTAATTTAACTGTTCTTCGCAAGGGCAACATTTTTCTTTCAATATAAGCCCTTAAACCGACAGGTAATAGACTAAATTTCTTAAACTATCTTTAATTTAAGTAGGATAATAAAGTATCGCAACTTCAGCTTTGGGAAACTAATGTAAGTCTATATTTATGCAAGAAGTGTATACATTTTTTTTTTAATGTATTCTGTATTTTGTGGTTATCCTATACTTCATAAGCTCTTCAATTGATTTCTGTATAACGGAACATTGGCTAAGAAAGAAGGTAATAACTAAACACGCTATTCAGGGGTACGAGGTAGCTAGTATCTTCTATAGGGAAAATCATATACACGGTGGTGTAGCTATACTGGTTAGGCAAGGCATTGAACACAGGGAGCTTACCGCTATTAAAGAACTATCTATAGAAATAGATATTGAAGTAGCTGCAGTATTCCTGCCAAAATTAAATACTATTATGGTATCTTTGTATAGAGCACCCAGTGGGGATGTTGATGTATTCATGGCTGCATTGAATGGGGTTTTGGCGAAGGTGATGCAGGAGTGTGGTGGAACTGTATTCATAGCAGGTGATTACAATATGGATTTTTTAAAGAAATCAAACAATAGAGACAATCTATTAGATTTATTCCGTTCATACGGTTTAAATCAAACTAATTCGCAACCTACTAGGATTACAGATACTAGTAGCACCTGCCTTGATAATATTTTTACAAATATGAGTCAAGGTGAGTACAATACATTAGTAGTAGACCTGCATATTGCAGACCACTTGGCACAGCGTTTTGAATATTCAGTCTATAATGTGGATAAAAGAGACAGAGAGATAAAGTATATAAGAGATTTTAGTGATAGTAATATAAAAGAATTCGCATACAAAATGCAGACTCACAATTGGCAAACGATTTTCCAAAATCAATCTTCGATTCGGATGAATACCATGTTTTTCGATGCTATGATGCAGTTTTATGACCAATGCTTCCCTGAAAGGAAAATAATAGCGCATAAAAATAAAATCAAATACACAATGTCAGAATATGTAAAAGGATTAAAAAATAACCTTGATGCCTTGGCGACTGTGGCAGTAGTAACCAAGGAGCCTGCTATATATGAAGAATATTCTAAATGCAAGAATATGTACAGGACAGTGTTAGAAAATAATATTAGAGAGTACTATATGAGTGAAATTAAGAAATCCGAAAACAAACAGAAGACAATTTGGAAAATAATTACGAATGTTTCAGGAAAGGGAAACAAACAAATGGATATACATATAGATCCAGACGATATGAATGAATGTTTCCTAAAATGTGGGACTCAGCAGCATGACACAGTAGCGCCGAAGGACCCACACGACCTTCTAAGGAAAGCCGGTAATATAAATGAAAAATCATGCTACTTTCTTCCAGTAACTGAAAGCGAGCTTCTGGAAGTAATTAATGACATAAAAGGTAAAGATACAAGGGACTATTATGGTTACTCCACCAGGTTCTTGAAAACTATTGGACCTAGTGTATTGGAGCCTTTGGCTTTAGTCATAAATAGAAGCATATTGGAAGGATACTTTCCACAAGAACTAAAATACTCAAAGGTAATACCAGTATACAAGAGTGGAGATAGAAGTGATCCAACCAATTACCGACCAATTTCTATTTTACCCGCGTTCTCAAAGGTGTTCGAGAAGATAATTGCCAAGAGATTGGTGGGGTACCTTGACAAAAACAACTATCTCTCCAGTTACCAGCACGGATTTCGGAAAAATAAATCCACTACAACTGCCTTATCGAGCATAATGAATGTTGTGCAGGCGGCTTTGGACCAGCAAGAATTTGTACAACTAACTTGCTGCGATCTGAGCAGAGCCTTTGACACAGTTGATCACAGGCTGCTAATGGAGAAACTGTATCATTATGGTATCAGGAGTAACGTTTACAGTTTAATAGCATCGTTCATAACTAATAGACAACAGTATGTTGATATAAATAACAAAAGATCTAGTATGAAGACTGTAAAAATGGGTGTTCCACAAGGATCTATATTGGGACCCCTCTTGTTTGTAATTTATATGAATGATCTGGTGTATAATTTGTCCGCGGATGGGATTTGCCTATACGCTGATGACACGTCATTTGTGGTAGCAGACAAAACTAGAGATGGAAAATCAAGGAAAGCCGAAGCTGCAATGACGGATGCAGGAGACTGGTTCTCGGCGAATAAACTAAAACTAAACAGTGATAAGACCCAATACCTGGATTTTTGCTTAGACAAAAAAGAAAATAATAATTCCGTCAGGATGCTGGGTGTTCACGTCGATGGCAGATTGAGCTGGGATGTACATCTGGATGAACTGGCAAACAAACTGTCAGTCGCGGTATTTAGCATCAGAAGAATCAAGAATATTTCGACTCACCAGGCTGCAAGGCTGACATATTTTGCTAACTTCCACAGCGTGGCTTGTTATGGTTTGCAGTTCTGGGGAATGGCTTCGGGCGCTGATCGAGTTTTTCTCCTTCAAAAGCGGGCAGTGAGAGTCTTGTGCAAGTTGAAATAAGAACAGACTTGTAAGCAAGCATTCAGCAAAGAAGAAATACTTACCATTCCATGTGCTTACATACTCACAGTCGCTAAACATGTGCACAGGGGTGGCACTCATATGCAGAAGAATGGTGACACACACAATTATAGCACTAGAATGAGAAATGCCGTGAAAATTCCTTACCATAGATTGAGGACGACGCAGAGGTTTCCGGATTACTGGGGAGCCAAGATTTACAATAAACTTCCTGAAACCATGTGGGGCCTTTCGTCCAATCGATTTTCTACTGTCTTAAGGAAGTACCTCTTAGATAAAGCGTTTTATTCTCTGCAGGACTTTTTAAACTGTGATATTTTAAATATATATGAAGAATCGAATTTTAATGACTAATTGTGTTTTGTTTGAATTGTACTTTGTTATGTATATGTGCAAACTTTCATCATGTATTATACATCTAATCTATGACGATTATTGTAATAGTTATTACGATAAAATATATTATTATTATTATTATTATTATTAATAAATAGTAAATGTTTTCAGAATCTTCGGGTATTGCGAGAATGTAGTCGTACTTGTGATGTTATATAAAAAGACGATGCTTATAAGAAGAAGTATAACTTGCATTTTACTGAAATAAATTGAATTAATAAAAGTGAATCTTTAGAAAAGTATGAAAATGCATTAGCCTTAATTATTAATTGATAATAGACATCATGGGCTAGCAGCTGATACATTTGATACATTACGCACTATAAACAATAACTGTTTCATATGTACACTAACCTAAAAATATATTTAAACAGCACGCCAATAAAATGTTTGTAGTTTGTACCTCCATCCTTATTGTACGCTTATACAGCGCAAAAGTTTCCGAAAATTACGGAAGCCGCTATGACTATCAATTTCGATAACCAATTTACGCAAATATTAAAATTAAAAAATCTAGTGAAAGAAAAAAGAGATTTATTCAGCCTTTTTAGCAAAATGGTACATTATATGGGCGACTGTTTTCAGCATAAATAATTGATAATTAAGTCATTTATGACATATAAAAATTAAGCTGTGCTAATTGGAATTTTCAACAAAATAAAATACAGTTCAGAACTACTCTCCCCATTGTCAAATACATAATATGCTCATTTCATCTAAAAAACCTGACCAATGCATTTATGTAGTCATTCATATGTATCCCCAATTCATAATTTTATGTTAAAATATTAGGAGAGTCCAAACAAAATTTCAAATTAAGTGTTCAGCATTTTTATACCCGCTATTATTAATTGTGGCAATTTTGTTTAATTGACTGGAACCTATCAAAGTAAGAATTGGTAGATATCTGTTTATGTGGTTATATAAACAGCTATACACGGCGTTTGCAATTCAGTGTAACTCGGTTTGTGATAGCTGAACGTGTTTCTGTTTCATAACGTTGTAGCGACAACATCCCTTACGTGCAAAAATAATGCAAACAGTTTTGTTATATTTATGTGGAGAATTCACTACTCAGCAACATAAGCGGAATATTACACATTTAAGAAAATAATTGTATTTTCACTATTTTGACTTAACTATTAAGCCTCAAGGCTTGGGCTGCCGGAATTTGCTGGCACGCTGTGCTTTTATTCTGAGGGACTGATCAAACGGTAAGAAAACCGATATGCCATTTGCGTGAACAAACGGACCATTCTACTGATTACTACTTTTGCTTGCAATTTGTCAAAAACCACAGCAGAAATACTAGGACCAAGATTCCAAGGATGGGAACTGTAAACAGGACGATAGCATATGGCTTTATATAATGCGCATACCAAATTAATATTATTTCATATACTTTAAAATATTTTTTTCCAAAACCTGACGTGCTAGGAGAAATTTGTTTTTATTGTTATTGTGAAAATTGTACATAAAGAAAAATTAAGAAAACGAAAATTTGTTAACCAATGAATTATCAAAATAGTACTGATTTTATAGTTGTCAAAATTAATTGTTAATGCATGTACGACATTTCAGTTTCTTTTTAATAGAACACAATTTATACTTTCAAACACAGTTTATGTAATTTACAATATAAAGGTTCAAATATTTTAAAATTATAAAATTAACAAATTTTAGTTTATAGCACAAATGTTAATATCTTATGAAAATTATAATAGGTCGATTACATTTGGAATCTATAAATGACAGAAATACGTTTACTACTAATTCCTATAACTCCTACAATAAATTCTTTAGAGAAAACAAGTAATTCAAAATGCTTAAGCAATAGCCATTATACAATATTAGTAGAACATACATTTTTCATTATGCGTTATGGATATACCCTCTTGAATTTAATGGATTTTTGTTAAAAACAAAGACTGAATACTTGGATTGTCGAATATGCCATTCTAAGAAATAGTTAATGTTTTATAAATTTGTACCAATAATTATTATTATAAGTGCATGTAGGTATATGATAACAAATGACCACAACGAGACTAGAAGAATAATGATTTCAATATGTGTGAAATATAGGCGTATAAAATATAATATGCAAAAACTACATTTTCGCAGCGAAAGAGAAATGGTTCTTGCCATTGTTTACACAGTCTCATTTTCTATAGATATGTTTCTGTCTCGAGAGCTTATTCACTCAAGAAGTTTGTCTTCTACAAGCAATTCGTCAATGTCAATGCTGGTCGGATTAAAGTTTTCCATTTAGTTCTACGATACATATTTTAACATGAGATTAATGTCATAGAATGTTTGCTCAACATTACATATACATATCGTTAGTACAAATATAAATAATAGAGAAGTACAATTTGTAAATGACAACCAACAAACATACATACGTATATATCCCACAACAAACCAAATTATTTGTAAAGCGCGTTCTGTTGTTGTTAAGGTAATGAAAATTATAATTTCACTAGAATATAGCCATTTGCTATTTAAAAATAAATAATAGCTAAAATCGATCCAATAATGAAAGCACAAATAAATAATAATGCAAAACAGGAAAGAGAGCATAGAAAAATAACAACCGGACTATAGACACCAAGTTAAGAATATTCAAAGCGGCAATATGTTTAGCAATAGCTTATGTACCAGAAACCATGTCACTCAAATAGAAAGACAAAGAAACCCCAAGAACAACACAAAAAGAACCTTAGGAAGATATTTAGTTTTGTAAAATTACTTGACATTACAACATCAAACGGAAGATCTAAAGAAAGAAGGAAAACCCAAGTTCAGATATCAAGATTCTGAACATTAACAGGTGGATGCAGTCTCATTGAAAATAATAATAAATATGAAGGAGTAATAAAAAAAAATGTGGAAGACAATAATTATGAATATGAGTGTGCAATAATTGGAAGAGTGGTTGTGATAAATCAGGAAAATAATAAGCATAGCTACTGATAAAACAATAAGGACTATGCGTGCTATAAATCGAAAAGAGAGTAGTGATCCGGATTTTGTTTTGAGTGAAAGTGTTAATTTAAACAATATAAACAATAGTTCTGATAGACAAAAAGCAGCAGCTTATGAGAACGAAAAGAAAATTTATATTGGTCCTCTTTTGCTGTTACATGATTCTACACACATCTAGTAAAATAACTGAATCAACCGAAATACCCATCCATGAGGGCCTCATATGCATTAACGATGATCGAGACCATACCTATTCCGAAAACCGAAACCACATTAGTTACGACGACCGAGATCACTCCAGTTACGACAGCCGAAAACGCATCAGTTCCGTATTTCTCTAACAAATTCATCATCAATATGATATCAGAAATAAACACTCCGAAGAACATACAGATACCTTCTATACCAACTAACCTAACCGTGCTAAAAACATCGTTCTCCTAAAGAAATCAGAAGAAGAAGACACACAAGAAGAATTACAGAAACCGACAAAATTCTCATATATGAACGACACCTGCACCTACTCCGGAAAATCTAAATCATCCTGCTGTTACATCACGCAAAACAGCGAAACAACCGGCAACAACAACAGCCCGACGGCGCTGTCAAACCAAGCACCCAAGTCAGCCGAAACATCCAATATTGATTGAACGCCACTCTGGCAAACAGTACAAAAATACTATTTTCAATAGTATAATGCCGTAACAGTCAAAATGCTTTCTCGCTGCTAATGAACTATGTTTCTGAACATAGACAGCTATCGAGGACATCGACGAGCAAACCTGCGTATCACCCACTGGTATTCCGGAACCAAGAAAGACAAACAAAATCACCAGGGCGAAGGTTAACTGGGTGGCTGGAAGCCCGGCTGAATATTCACTTAAGAAAAAGAAGTTGGAAGGCTATTGCCCATTTACTTCAGAATACGAAGACACCGTAGATACAAGATGCTTTTAGACAAATTTTAATCATATATTGAAAACTTTTGACCACCGAAACTATGAATAATTGGTGCAAAGCTATCAAGGCTTGTAAGTATTTGGAATGAATTGTAATTGTTAATAACTGAATTTAGTGACGACGACCTGCAAAAAGTACCATTATTATCTACAAGAGCCCTAACCTAGGTCACAAAACGCTAAATATATGAACTCCACGAGCGAAATGAAAACGAATATTAGGTTACGGTTATTGAAAAATAATTTAAAGCGAGCATTTTCATTTAATGAAAATTGTGTTGGAATATTTTAGTAATTAAAAGATGCTGATAAATAAAGTAATTTAATATTTTTTAGTTGTTAATTTTAGCTTTGAAGGAGGATTTGAAAGTGTTCATAACTTTAAGTAAAATTAACTAATCTAACGTATTATTCCACAGCTAGGCGAATGAGCTTAACAGGAATTTATATTTCTTTATCAGATCACACTACGTGTAACTAAGACGAAACTCTTAGTTACATGTAGTCTTTTGTTTCAATGTATTTCTGACAAGATGTGGGGAATTTCCAAAATAAAGTTGAAATCCAATACTTGTTTGTCACTGTAGTCCAGCGTCATTGACTTGTTATAAACCTTTCTCGATGTCAAGAAAAAAACATATAATATGAGGCTTTCGGGGTGCTTCGAATTTATTTCTATAAATATAGATCTGTTTGTTCTTTACATAGAGACAAATCTGGCTTCATTTTGAAACGAAGGTAAATATATGAAATGTTTGGTATTTAATTTTATTACATTATTAATATTTTCTATTCCTTTTATTTTCATAAGTTCATTACTTTGTATGTGCAATTCTGTTACATATTTGCCTGCATTCCTATTTTAATTTGTACGCCTTTTGAAACAATTATACATGTTAGTATTTCTAAGTTTTAAAAAAAAAAACTTAAACAAAGGACGCCCATAATAAACTATCTAAATATATTAAAAATAATAAGTGCGAAACTCACAATTATCAACAGTCAGGATTCGTAAATGTACTGAGTGCCTGAAATTTTACAATAGACAAGAACATTTAAGAAAAGGATCTCCAAATACTTAAAATATTTTAAAGGAAGGAATGAAAAGCGATTCCTCACACTTGAACTAACTTCAAGAAGAAACAATGCTCTTAATTATAATATATTGTGTATATTGGAAAAACAACGTAGTAAACAACAAATTATTAAATACAACCAGTTGTTAAATTTAGTCATATAACTTTATTTTGAATTATATAAGATTTAATTGCTATTACTACCACACCTTCCTGTAATGTTTAGTCCATATCTGAAGAAGCCACTATGTTTGTGAAACAATGGTCAAACTTTAATATTAAAATAGTAAAAATCTTAACGGTTGTTACTGTAGTACTTAAAAGTGTATTAACTAAAATAGACAAACCATACTACCAAACGTTAAAATATTCAAGATTCTACTTTAATATTGCAGGTAGCTTTACACTTTTAATACGTTTGCTCTAATAGTTACTTATACAGGGTGGGGCATAATGGAGGGGTGTTTTTAGAGCGGCTAGTACACGCGAACGGGTGGGGGTAGAGGGCCGCGGTTGACATCGTTCGATTCAGGCAAGTTTACCGTTTGTTAGTCACAATGGTTATCTGGACAAGAGAACATCGTGCGTTCGCAGTTGACGAGTATTTAAAATCGGGCGAGTCCGTTATTGTTGTGCAGCGGCGCGGCGCTTTCGTCGACGCTTCAATATCGGTCGTAACGGTTCAGTTCCTAAACGTGACACTATCAACAGATGGGTACAAAATTTTAGAACGACGGCATCAGCAATTAATGCACAACCTAAAGGCCGTCCCCGAAGTGTAAGGACACCAGCTGCCGTAGGAATGGTGAGACAAGCAGTAATTCAAAGTCCACAGCGTTCTGTCCGAAAACGGGCTGCAGCAGTTCGAATGAGTTGTCGAACACTTCGCAGAATTTTGCACAAAGACCTCCACTTTCACCCCTATAAGCTCATGGTTGTCCAACAACTGAATGAAGGAGATTTTGCTCAACGCCAGCTATTCGCTGAAAGAATGCAAATGATTTTTGCTGATGAAAATGAACCTGTAATAATGATGAGCGATGAGGCTCATTTTCACTTGTGCGGTTCTGTTAACAAGCAGAACTGCCGATATTGGGCAGCCGAAAACCCCCGTCAACCACATCAACGCCCACTTCACAGTGAAAAAGTCACCGTTTGGTGTGCCGTGAGCCGTTTTGGAGTAATCGGCCCTTATTTTTTCGCGAATGCACAAGGAGCAACCGCAACTGTAAACTCCGAGCGGTATATTGCTACGTTAGAAAACTTTTTCATTCCAGAATTGCGACGACGAGGAATCGATACAAGAAATGTTTGGTTCCAACAAGACGGTGCCACCGCACATACAGCCAGAGCCTCGATGGAAGTTGTGCGTCGCATTTTCCCTGGACACGTTATCTCCCGCTTCGGTGGTGTGCCATGGCCCCCTCGTCCCCTGATCTCTCGGCTGCTGATTATTTTTTATGGGGACACCTAAAAGCAAAGTTTATGCCGATAAGCCTCGAAATCTGCAAGAGTTGAAAGAAGCAATCACAGCACAAATTGGGGCAATTGACATCCACTTGTGTGCGAGGGTGATGCGGAACTTTGAGGAACGACTACAGCAGTGCATTGACGAAAACGGTCGTCATCTGCCTGACATTATTTTCAAAACATAAATTCACATTTTAGTTGTTAAATGGTAATATGTAAACTTCAATTTTTTTTTAATACATTTTTTTTAGATCAAAAACAGGACAGTTATTGTTATATCAAAAACGCGCCTCCATTATGCCCCACCCTGTATATGGAACTCTCTGAAAGTTTAGCTCAAAGTATATTACTGTAAAATATTTCATGAAACATTATGCAAAAATATATAGTATGTATCATATATATCACGAAATTATTTTGTCAATGGAAATTAAATTTAAGTGCATTTCCACGTATTTTATATCTAGTTTTGCACGATACAAATATAAATGGCAAACAATTTAAAGTTAATGTAAGTTCTACGAGTTCTCCCGTATTTTGTAGTATCTTGACTGCCTTCAAATTTGTTTTGTAAAAGTTTATACAGCACAAGTTAAAGATTGACGTAATTAAATGAGGCTCCTAACAAATGTGCTCCTCTATACAATTGGGAGGGGAATATTCTATGAATTTGAATGAAACTTTTAATTAATAGTGCGTACTTATTTCAAAGTTTTAAAGTTAAATTTCTTTAACACACAACAAATTTGAAAAGCTTAATTTTTCACTTAATATAATAAATATCCTCGTGTCAACATGAAATTGAAAAATAAAAATAAAGAGTCTAACAGACTTCTAATTTCTTCTTACTAGCTTTAAATATTATTTTTACTTATTTCAGTATGTTTCTTTTTCACTTCTATTACATTTGTTTGTCTTCTATACATTTATGTGCAAACAGAAATGTGACAGTTATTATTCTCATTGAATTTTAACATGTCACTTTTATTTTAAAACCTTTCCGTACATATTAAAATAAAATATGTGTCGTGATTGTTTTTCTTCTTCATTCTCGTAGCGACTGCATACTTTTATTTTTTGACCCAAAATTTCCCGTATAATATTATTTTAAATCAATTACATTCTATATTTTAGAAATTTTCTTTTTTTTTTATTTCATTATCCTTCAAGTAGTAAAGAAATAAATATGTCTTATATTATTATTGTGCCATAACAATATGTAATATTGTATATATTTACTTTAATGTTAGCTGAAAGAAGAAATAAAGTAAGTTCGAGTAACATCGTAGTGTTATGTTTACACTTATATGTGTTTGGTTTAAAATGAAAGAGTCACTAGTAGCAGCATAAAATGATGCCTGTTGGGCGTTAATTACATTAAATATTCTTAATGAAACTCAAAGGGTGCGAAGAATTCCCAAAACTCTTGCTAACCCTCCCACCTGTGCTGCGATTTCGCACGGCTCAGGTGGAACGGGGTTCCGAAACAGATGAAATAATTAGCGCGACTCAAAGGCTATGGTCTGTCAAGATCATGCGTGTATGAGACCGCCGATTGTGTAAAAGGTAGGGAAGCAGGGTCCCAACAATAATAACAATTATTTGAAAAACAATTTTCACTAAAGCATATCTTTATAAAAATAAGCCGAGGACAAAAGTACAAAAATGAATAAAAGAATTGTCGTAACAATTGATCAAAGCTCACGTTTTACATTAGTTATTAACAAAATTCTATCTAATGCTTTTGTCTACTTACGTAGAAACAAACTCAAATTCTACGTAATACCCACAAAGATATGTAAAATTTAAAAATAAATTTCCTAATGAATTAAATACCAGAAGAGCCTTAATTAGTAATATTTACATATTCTTGCAGATTGAAAGCTTGCATAATCGGTTAAAAGAACATAAAAACGAGACTTGCTCGTTCACCAATCGAAATATAAGGTTACATTACAAATAAAACTTATAAAGCACTTATTTATCCTTCTACGAGGGAAAGTTGATCTAACAGTTTGGATAAAATAATAGATTATTTGCAACTGCAGACGATAAATGAAATAAAGTGCACCAGAAGACCTAATTCTACAGTACTAGACCTAAAAAAACCGTCTAGCGTGATCAACTCGACAAAAAGAGATTAAACAAATTAATATCCTTCAGAAAAATTCATTGACCACATAATTTTGCTATTGCCTGAATATAAACAATGGAGAGAAAAGCCGGAAAATAACGATTTCAAACTCTAAAGACCAACAATGATTCTTTGATTAAAATTTCTATTAAGGAGATTGAAGCTATGTATAACGACGTGGTATATCAGCACCTCAATATCCTCCAGAACTTATGGCAAAGCTAAAACGGATTAAATTAACCAGAAAATATAAATTCAACTCAACACAACCACTGAGTTAACAAAAGTGACCCTGTTCTTGCCCGTCAAGAAAGAGAAAATGTCCGTTGATAACGTTTAACTCTGCATTTATTGTAAGTTTTAAACTATGAAATATTACGAAAAGCATGTAAGAGCCGATCTTAATTCATGCTAATAATGTTAGAAGAAAAAAAAAACAATAAAAAAACAATTCAGATAATCAATCTGACCCAGAGTCGTCACCAACCGAGATTAAAAATACATAAATCGCTGGTTGTATTGTAGTGGAAATAAAAGAAAACCAAGCAAAACATAGAAATAAAGCATTAACAAAAATTAAAGAATGTTCTACTCCTAATATAAAAGCTCTACCGACAAAATATACACAACAAATAATTTGGCATAGAAGTTGCACTAACATAAGGCAACCGAAAACACACATTCGTGAAAGGAAAAATCAAAGTTTTAACTTTGGGCAATATACCACAATCCACTAAAAAACGATTCTTACGCAACAATTCTCTGTTTTTAATTCCGTGGACCACCTTTAAATTTTAGCGCTAAAAGTGGGCAATACGATTGGTTCTTTTCCATCCCGAATGACACTCACTTAATTTAATTGAGAGTCATTTCTCATCATTTGACAGTTGCATCTTGTATATTTTCCACGGTTTTTACTTTCTTATACGTAGTATAAGGAAGTATTGTGATGATGAAATTTTCGACCTCGACATTTTTGCAGATGTCCACGTTTTGAGGTCCCCTGATACCAAAAAAAGTGGTTCTTAAAAAATGTCTGTCTGTCTGTCTGTCTGTCTGTCTGTCTGTCTGTGTGTGACCATGATAGCGGTCAAACCGCTGGAGATATCAATTCCAAATTTTGTATTTACGTGTATAATCTCCCTCTTGAGATCTGATTAGTTTTTCAGTAAAATCGGTAGACCGGAAGTAGCAGTTTACTTCAGTGAAAAAATCGAATTTTGCCAATATTTCGTCAAATACTAAGTTTATACAAATTTATAAAGAATTCATATGTACTTAAAATTAAAATTGAGAACAATTTTATTTAAAAAGTTTTTCGAAATTCCTACCGGAAGTAGGTCTTTTACTCTTATCGAAAATCGGTTTTTTGCGAATATTTCGCAAGTCAAGCTTTTTAGATAGGTACGTTATGTGTATAAAAGTATTTACAAAATAATTTTCAATATCTTTTGTATAAAAAAAATTTCAAAATTCAGACCGGAAGTACCACTTTTACTCTTATCGAATAGCGATTTTTTGCAAATATGTCGTAAGTTATGCTTTCTATATATATTTATCAAGAGTACACAAGCTTTTAGAACTGGATTTGCAATATCTTTTGTATAAAAAAAGATTTCAAAATTCGGACCGGAAGTAACACTTTTACTCTTACCGAATAGCGATTTTTGGCAAATATGTCGTAAATTATGCATTATATATATATTTATTAAAAGTACAAAAGTATTTAGAGTTATATTTTCAATATTTTTTGTATACATGAAATTTCAAAATTCGGACCGGAAGTAGCACTTTTACTCTTAGCGAGTAGCACTTTTTTTCGAATATCTTGCAAAGTATGCATTCTATAGCGATTTATTAAGAGAATAAAGGTACTTAGAATAGGATTTTGAATAAGTTTTATATAAAAAAATCTTAAGATTGTATAGTTTGAAACGCTCATACGTATAAGAAAGTCGTGTGGTGGCCACACCTCATTTTTTTACTACGTTTTCTGTGTTCTTTGTATATACACAAGAAAAATAGGTCTTTTTAGAACTCTTAGACCGTTATTTTAGTGACTACTATAATACATCATGGACCCAATGCCGAGTACAGGTAGAAACCTACCTATTTCTCCACCGAGGAAACGCGGCCTTATGGTTCACTTGTCTCTTATTGAAAAGCAAGTAATTCTCAAGTCTTATAAGAAGCTGAGAATACAAAAAAATGGAAATAGCTTCGCTTATAGTGTACACAACAGATAATATTGTATTTTCTTAGGTTATACCGGGTGTATTATGAAAAACCTTTGGTGCTGTAACTTCCTTATATTTTATCTGATTTTAATGAATGATATGTCAAATTAAATCGTTTTTAAAACACTGTAACCAGTTATTAAAAAAATTTTTTTTTGACATTTCGTTTTTGACAGACAGTAAACTTTTTTTTTAAATTGTACTACATAGTTTTTTTACTTATTCTAATAAAGATTTATTTCCTGAAGACACCTCCATTAAATTGAGTAACAAATTTATTGTTATTAAAAAAAAAACTACGAAATTGCAGAAATCAAGCTATCATAGCTTTTAATGAATCAAATGTTCGAAATTGACCCCATTTTGTTCTAGACACATTTGACACCTTCTATTAACTCCAACTGCTGCGTTTAATATAAGATTTGGTGGTATTTCATGACATACTTGTACTATCCTTCTTACTAAATCATCTCTGGTACCAGGTGGAGTCAAATAGACATGATCTTCAATGTAAGACCACAGAAAAAAATCCAGTGGATTCAGATCTGGCGATCGAGCAGGCCATCTAATAGGTCCGTAAGTGCCCATCCATCTGACGCCAAAATAATTATTTAGAAAATCAGTATTCATTCGTGCATTATGGGGGTGTGGCACCGTTCTGTTGGAACACTACCCTGTTTAACTCAGCAAGTGGCAACTCATCCAAGTAATCGCCTATTTCATTGCGTAACAAATTAATATATTTTTCTTGGTTTAGATTACTCTCAACAAAAAAAGGCCCTACTAGTCTATCGCCTAAAATGCCACACCATGCACTGAACCAATTTTGAAAATTGTGTTGCACCACAACATGGTTATTTTCACTGCTCAATGGCGATTATTATTTCTGTTGAATACACCATTTTTCCCAAAAGTGCATTCATCTGACCACAACACACGACGGAGTGTTTTCACAATTTTATTTATTTTAATAAAAACACTTACAAAGTAAATCTCACAATTGTTATTTAACGAGAGATGTTGATTATCTTACTGTCTGTAACGAAGTCTGTAAAGAAACTGATGAACGTGCTGATGAAACACTGAAAACATTGATTTATAATACTTTATGGGCTATATAGTATTGAATGTAAGTGATTTTAAATGGTACACACACTTGCTGGTAATAAAATAAAATAGAGTATTTAAAATGCATTTAAGAAATCTCTGTGTTCGGAAAAACCAGAATAAATTGAACTAAAGAAAAAAAACAAACCTGCAATTTCTCGTTTTTTTTTTTCATACAAGGGTACCGTTGTTTACAGTTTCATATTCAGAAAAAAAAATATATTTGAATAAGTAAAAAAAAATAATATAGTACAATTTAAAAAAACACAGTTTGCTGCTGTCTGTCAAAAACAAAATGTAAAAAAAAAATTCAAAGCGGATTACGTTACAGTGTTTTTAAAACGATTTAGTTCGACGTATAATTTATTACATTCGGATAAAAAATAAAAAAGTTACAGCACGAAAGGTTTTTCATAATACACCCGGTATATTATGTTTCTGAAGTTTCACATATTCTGTTATTGCAGGTATTGCAAGAAGTACGGTTTTTAAGTTATAAAGGCATATAAGTCCGAGGGAGCGGTTATTCACCCCAGGCAAAGCTCTGGTAGATGCTCATTAGTCAACATCTTTGACGAAATTGTAAAAAATGCTCTAAGACAAGTAATACACAGCTTTAATAAATTAAACATGTGCATAATTTGAAGTTTTCCTAAAATTAAATGTGTGTCCATGTAATGATATTTTGATGTTTTCTTAGCTAAGATACTGATTAAGGAATGTATAAATATTTTTAAAGTTTGTTGTACATTAGAAAATATACTTTACTTTTTGTGTTAATGTTTAGCAATATATTCTTCAGTTCTCTCTGTACACATGAAAAACTAAAATATTAAGTAAATCTCTTGTATTATTTGTAGATATTATGTACATAACTAACTAACTTCTTTAACCAAAATGCTAATATTGTTGCCATATTTTAATATAAATATTCCAAAGTAACGGCAAAAATTTACTAAAAATATTTGAATATATAAATCTTCATGTCAAAATATTGAACAGGTGCATGTAGTGTAGCTGCATGTATAATCACACGCATAACATAATGTGCAATACTTATATCATAAATTTGTCAAAAATAAAGGTCATATATTGCATAGTGTACGAGGGCTTTACTTGGTGGTCCGCGGTATTAAAAAACAGAGTATAAGTGCTTACAAGGCGTGCTATTAGACCGTAACACACGTTGCATTTGTTACAGAAAATGCTCTACATTGAATGAATTACCATTTCATTAAAAGCTGAAATGAAAACCAAAAACCTTCAAATAAGTATCAAATAGATTCTATCTAATAATCGGAATTATATGCATGAGTGTAGGTCGACTTTCAGAGTATTCATTAAGAATGTAAATTGCTAAACACTTTTAAATTTTTGACATATTGCTGTGGTTACAACAATATTCAATGAATGCTGAGATTGCATTAAATATCATTAAAAATCTTCACCTATAAATTTATAAATCTAATCCCTTTCAGCATTCAATTTATTCTTGTGAGTTCTAGCAGTGATCTTTCCTCTTTTTCTCTGGTGTGTTTCTTATTTAGTCTTTTATTTGGATAAGGTTAATAATAAAATCAAATTCTTATTTAAATTTCATCTTTATTTCAATAAACAACATCAAATTTTTTTTTATTGACAACATGTGGCTGTGTCAAGAATGTCTCTTCACAATTATAAAGCATAGAAAAACATAATTCCTTTTTTTTTATTTACGATTTAAGAAAAAATATTATTTTGCTATTTTATCCTTTAATATAATACTATTTATAGATTCAAAAAATAAATTTTCCCATACGAAGCTAATTTTTATTTCAACAAAGACATACATTCGCACATAGTGCCTTTGATGATCTAAAACTTTGCAACGAAGAAAATATCTTGAAAGTGATCTATACCAATCCCTGAATGTAAATATTCGCACATAGTACACCCAATGGATTGGCGCTTGTCCATCAAGAATATTTCTGTCTATTCGTATTTTCTACTTGAAATTTTAATTAAATTTGACCACAAGTATCGTTAATAATGCCCAGTGATACACAGGAAGCAAATATTTGCACATAGTACCTCAAGTGCCCTCAACACCATTAACGATCTTCCCTCAATTACAATAAAATTAATGCAGTTTAGCAAAACAATATTTATTTTAAAATTAATGATATTTAACGCTTTGCCAAAAGTAAATATTTTCACATAGTACTCTTGGAGTACGTCTTACATCATCAATTATTTATATATATATATATTACTTATATTCCTCATATAAATTATCAAATTCTTTTTTATTCATGTCTTCCATTTTGAAATATTTAATATTGTGAAACAGTAAAAATGAAATTATTAAATACAGCAAATAATTAACAATAACAAAATTAAAATAATACTTGATTCAAAATTAACTAAAACATTCAAAACTAATATAAATTTAACGTAGTGTTTCAAAAACTCCTACTACTATTAGCAAACGATCTCAAAATTTTTACTTCTTATTTATTCAAAAGATCGGCTTCATCTCCCTCTTCATCTGCTCTCACCCCTCTTTATAACTTAAAACAAACGATAGCTACGTATTCGCTGCGCTATGTCTATTGAACTAACATTTACGTTGGTATCGTTTGATTCATTTTATCTACTTCAAGTTTTTACAGTCGCGTAAATACATATTTCACACTTTGACAGTTAAATGTTTATGAAATGGCGTCACTGAAAAATTGTTTCCTGAAATTTACACACAGTTTCCATTCTTCATCTTCGGTGGGTATGTTCTTGTTTTTTTTTTAACGCCATCCTTCTATCTATCTATATATCTCTTATCCCTGTTTACACATTTTCTTTTTCCATTAACTAAGGTTATTCTCAATTTCTTCTTATAGGTGCCTTCCTTGGATGCAATTGGAAATACATCATGTACTACTGGAATCCTTTTCATCAAAACCGTATTGCAAGGAGTACTTACTCCGAAAGTACAGTCTGGAAGTTCTATCCAAATCTTTTCTGTTTCCAGTATGTTGATTTGTAAATAACTGCGAACAATATGAATGTTATCTCTTCTTTGTAGGTTTTAAAATAACCACACAAAATTTATACTGCTGTCTTTGATGCGTTTTGTATTTGTGCATACAAAATTTCAAAGTGTATCCTATTTATACATTTGGTGTATACATAAAATATATTAATGTATTGTCCGAGATAGAGAAATACTTTCCATATATCCTTTAAAATGTTCTTAAATTTAAGTGTCAGGTATTTATTCTATTGCTAAATATGATCATAAAACTCTCATAAATTTAAGATCATTGTAGAAATTGAAAAATCCATTTTTATTGATTTGAATGAACGTTTTCATCTCGAGCATGGCGAATATAGCCTTGCTCGTACAATTTTATTGCATTTAAATGATTCACCCTTTTATTGAACCCTACATTGTGCTTGTCTTTTCTATAAAATATAGAATGCATAGATTTATTTTGTGTTTATTTTTATTTCTTAATTCTTAATATTTAAACTTAAATTATTATACCTATATATTTCATAATGACATTGTCCCTTAAAGGTTATGCAACTTATTATTCACCTACTAAATCTGCCACTTGTGATTATTCTACCTTAAACTATATATTTAAAACTAAATTAATGTCCTTATTCTAAAGTTTAATTATTTAACAATTTTCATAATTCTTAAACTATAAAGATCACGGCAATATGTGCGTATTTCTAAAATGCTTATTCTCAAATATTGCACTTAATATCTATTCTATATTGCCTTATATGTAATATTTCTTAACGTGTTATAGAACAGTAGTAATTAATTATTTTAGTAAGATAATTGCACAGAATAAACATTCTATCTATTAGTCGTCCAGATATCATAGAACACGTATGTTTTTTGATATTAAAGAAATAAAATGAACTTACCTAAACATTTGGAACGACGAGACTGCGGGATGAACAGTGTTTTGAAGGGATTTACTGTAACAAAAAGCATATTCCCCTTAGTAATGCTGTTCCAATTAAGATATTCGCAAAGCAGAAATTTCGTTTTAAACGTGATAAATGTTTTCCTAAAGAGCAAAACGAATTTATGCATATGTACATTTGAGACGCTCAAGTTTCGTCTACACTTTGCGACAATTTGAATCGTCGTAACTGTGATATATGTTTTTCTCGGTAATAGCAGTAATGAAGTGTTTCACTCTCAACAAGTAAAATTAGTTAGCATATTAATTGAATAACACAATAATAGTAATGGTCTAAATGTAAATTACCAATTTATTTATGGAAATTTTCGCTTCTCCCTAGCAAAATATATGTTTTGCCAGGCACAATTTTAAAAATAAAAGTAAATGACTTGACGAAACCGCACCTGCATTTGAATTGTTAGGTGCCATTATCATGATTTATTTCGATTTTGTATGCAGTTTTGTTGAAGATGAAATTCTAAAAACTAAATAAAATAAAAACAATATTCATTTAATAACTAGCAAGTTATCAGTCATCTAAATTAATATTATATATTAAATTATGTGCCAAGTTTTGTAAACCTTACTTTAGTGACGTGTTTTAATAATAGCGAGCGAAGCGTAGTAGAGCGAGTGTCTAGTAGTAACAAATGAGTTTCATACTATGCCTTTTCTGCGATACCAAATAAATAAAATAAATATTTTTTATATTTTATTTATGTAAATATGTATTGACAGTCATATTAGTACACTTTGACAATTATTCAAGGAAATCATAGATTTTGTTTTATTTACTTGATTTACTTGAATTGAATTATATATATTTCTTGTTCCACTTTCATGTCAATATTTTCAGAATTCTTTTGCACAGCACTTTATTGCATAGTATTCAAGAGTTTACTGTCTCAGTTTTATTGTTAACGAGTGATACAACCTCTGTAGCAGCTGTTGAGCGCCATCCTCCAGGGCACTTCAATTTAATCTCTGCACCAATTCAAATAATTCTAACTAGAACAAGACACTATAATGTTATTTTGTACAAGTTGACTTATATTGAAAACATTGAAAATGCGATAACATATTTCGTTTTCCATTTAAATTGTATAAAATTGGTTCTTATTGCAAGTCTTATTAAAAATATGTTTTTAAGTTGCATATGTGCTAGTAAATTTTGTAAGTACATATATATTTCTTCTATTTTAACCTTCGGATGATCTGGTTGGGGCATTACTTATATTTATATTATATATATTATTGCTATATTTTTTCAGTTTTTAATCTTAGAGCTTCATAGTTTTTTAGCGGAGTTTTCTGACATTACTGAAAGTATAATACGTTTATTTATTGCTGAGGTCAACCTACTGATTTGAAAAAAACGGAAAATTCGATTGGAGTCACTTTGTTACCCCACGTGGTCGTCAGTGTGCTATAATGGTTTTCTAATTTTATTTTTTTACAAATGCGCGTAATTTCTCGGAACTTGCATTTATGCGTGCTCGAACATGTTTTCAGTCTTCTTTTGCAAATTGCGGATATTAGTCACATTTGTAACACGATGGCGAGAAAATATTTGTCTCAAAGTGAATTAGAAAAGTTGGCAAATGAATTTTATGAAGTTATTCTTGATGAAGAAATGTCAGAGACTGAAGACAATAATTAAAGTGATAATGACGATGACACTGTTGGAGAGTTATCCGAGGATGCTGACAGTGAATCCTCTTCAGAATGTGATGACAGCGTGAACATTGTATTGACGAAAGATGGCACTAAATGGTCAAGAAACAAACCAGCTGTAAGGCGGCGCCCTGCAAGGAATATTTTGATCAAGAAACCTGGACTTACAAATTATAGAAAAAATACCCACGGAAGCATTTGAATTATTCGTAAGTAATGGTATTTTATATCTGATAATTCAAGAGACCAATCGCAGAGCTCTTGCGTTGAAAGGAGATGAATAGCAAAGTATAAGTAGCATGGAATTAAAAACAGGAACCCCATTCTGGAATTATGGAGTCATCGGAGTCGTGCATTACAACGTATGATTTTTGCCGCAACGATGTCAAGAAACAGAATGGAAGAATTACTTAGATTTCTTTGATTTGAAAATCTAGATATGCGATGAGAACAGCGGGAAAAATGTAAATTAGCAGCTCGAATATGTTTGTTTTGAACCGCAAAAAAAACTTACATTCCTGGTGGTAACGTTTGTGTTGACGAACAGTTTGATCCATTCCGTGGCAGATGTCCATTCATAGTATACATGAAAACCAAACCAGCCAGATATGGAGTAAAAATATGGACATTGTATGATGTAGAAAATTCATATTGTTAGAATATGCAAATCTATGCAGGAATGATAAACCATATACAAGAAAAAGAACGGAGGCAAAAGAGTTGTTTTAGATTTATCAGAAGGTTTGTCTTTGGGTTATGGAATTACTATTGATATTTTCTTATATAGCTACAACTTGTAAAAGAACCTAATAGATATCGTGCAGATTATGTGCCATGCCCCCCCCCCCCCAAAAATAGATGTGTGGTCTTGCTATCACCGCAACATGATATTTTGACTTTGACATACCCGATGAAACTAACGAGTTCAAACCACTAGTTATACTTATACTTTACTTTAATAATGGCAAGGAAGCCGTTGATTCTTTGGGCCGCAAAGTGGGAGAATATATATGTTCTCGTAATACAAAGCGCTGGCTTGTTCTTCCATATCGTAGATTTGGCAACCATCAATGCATTATTTTCTTCACGAGAAAATACCAAGATTACAAGAAAAGTAAAACATTCATAAGGCGATTATTCCTTGAAAATTTGGGAATGGGATTAGTGAAACCTCTAATTGATCAACGGCCTTAAGAACGTTTATCTAAATACATAAAATACGCCAGGACAGTGATTTTAGGTACTGAGGTCACTGAAAATAAACAGGAATGAAACAGGCCAAATGAAAACATGAAAAATATTACAACATGGGGACGTTGTGTCATATCTCCCAAAAATTTAGATAAGAAATCCATGAATAAATGTGATAAATGCAATGAAAACAACAACTGTATGTACCTATATCTATTTGAACATTCAATTTCTATTGAATTTGAATTCTTCGTTTCTAAAAAAATATATTCATGGCAATGGACAGGTCTTTTGTGATGTACTAACACTGATTAGAATAAATATTTTTTTTTAAATCTAATATTATGTCGATTTATTTACTAGAACTTTATGGGGTCAGTGAGTGACCCCACCTGGTCTTCTATGCTTCATATTTCATCTGGTCATCCGAAGGTTAAAACAATATACGAAATACTACACAGTACGTGGCCATACATAATAAAATTTTAAAAATATTTTTAAGAATATATCTCAAAGTACTTTCAAAATGTAAAATGAAAAATCGTTAATATATTAATTCTTATACATAGAACTATTAATTTTGGTTGTATATTTCGATAATAGTCATAGTTACGATTCGACTTTAATTGCCTAATTATTATTCCTGATGAAGCAATTATATCTTTATCACAGTGTCGACCTTATTTACACATGATAAATTTCACTTCAAATTCTCGATGGATATTCCTTAATTAGAAGGTAACGCCCGTAGAAATAAGGCACAGCTAGACAATAGTAGTTGACACCGTTATCATTTTCCTCGTAATTGGAAGAAATTTTAGATGATTGTTAATAGTATAATAAATATTTTAATGTATAAACATCACTTGAAAGGTGGCCATAATAACGACTAGACGAGTTTTATAAGGAGAGCAGTAACAGTTGAGACTAATTAATAAGAGACATGTTTCGTATTCTCTTAAGTAAATAGTGTCAAGACTGGAATAAAATACCAATTAGTTTCTGTTAATAAATATATACGTACATAGACACTGAAAACTCACCAATACAAAAACTCTCGTCAACGTAATCATTATATAAATAAACTACTTGAGTTCTCTTAATTTGCTCCTTGAGACGTGAGTTGTCTGGCTGAACAAAGAACAAAGAATTTTTTCCTGGAGTGTTATGCAAAATTTAACAAAAAACACATGTCAGTCTTTTAATACTTTTTATTGGATCAGTACTTAAAACTAACGTGACAGTTTTAATTTTCGCTTTTATCACAAATATTTCTGAATGTATTAATAACTCAAAATGTTATAAAACAACACTTTATCTAGTCTAGATGATATGCAGTCTAATATACTAAAAAAGGTCTGAATTGAAAGGGAAATACTTCCTAATCAATAAGCCACTTAAATCTGGTGCGTTATTGAAAAAACCGTCTGCTAAGTAAATAGTTTGTGGAATTGTATTTTCTTAGTTTGAAATATATTCAATAGCAAGATCTTTCTTTCACTCTTCCTCCTTCTTTGTCACATACACCCCTATACACTTACAATGTAGGGTTAGAGTTTTCAATTGCAGTGCTCATTCATTTCTTCCCGTCCTTCTGATCCAACGCTAATCGCTTTATTTTCATTAGTTCCCCTCGTAGTCTCAAATCTCCTCTATTGCTTCCACCAGATCTTTCTCAGTCCATTACTATTATTACATGGTTCAACTCAGATATCCATTTTCTAATTTTAGTAATATTGCTGCCTGCTTTGTTATTCTCCTTATCTCCTTATTTTTTAATCTCATATTTTGCCCTTCGGACTATTCTTTTAAATGCTTAATCCCATCTGCTTCTACTTGCCTTTCTTTGACAGTCCATACCATTCATTTTCATGTAATACACTTGAGACAAGAATCTAATTTGTTAGTGGTCGACCTCGATTTTGGTATTAAGCCCGTGTCCTGTCAGGCGTACCTGCTGAAGTTTAGTCAATATTAGTAGCAATAGACATTTTCAAGACTGCTTGTAGACATCCATGGAGTCGCTGTAATTTCAAATCGTCAGGGTTAGGATTAACAAACCTAAATTGGATCCTTGCGGAATTCTAGAAGTGGCTCTATAGGGTGTGGAACTATATCCACCACAAAAGCTATCTGAGGTCTATCACCTAAAGAAGTAGCGATTAGCTGGATTAACTATTCGCTAAACCCAAAAGCTTTTAATTTGGGAGACAAAATAGTGACGTCTATTCTATCGAATGTCTTGGTGCAGACGGTGTCTACTTGTAGTGTGTCATCTCTCACTTTAACCACATATTCTGTAAATTTTGCTAGGTTTGAGACTGTAGATCTTCTCTTCATGAAACCATGTTGGTGAAAAGAAATGTTACTTAATTAAGAGCGCAAAGTTGCTCAAAATGGCAACAGGACAATAGTTATCTGTATACAAAGAATCGCCAGTCTGTAAGATTACTTGTTTTACACGCAGCTTCAATATACTTTACCTGGCCATACGAATTAGTTGATATATTCAAATATGATACTGAAATCTATACAACTTTCAGGCATTTGGTAATTTTTTATAAACGGTTTTTGTTAGTTTAAAGAGACATCAAATTTTAGAATTTCTAGATATATTAATATATATATATATATATATATGTGTAAATATATATTAATTTTATTGGACGATTTTTAGGTCGTTAGAAATTCGAAGTCAGACACCGACGGTAGCTCAGTTGGTAGAGCAACCGGCTAGTAATCGGTATGTCTGAGTTCGAATCTCAGCCGTGTCGGTAATTTTTAAAAAATTACCTAATTAATTAATAGTCAGTGGTAAAATTAGAAAAGTATAATTTTCAAACACTGCAAATTAGCGAGTTTTAAAATTATTTAAAACTTGTATAACGACCTAAAAATCGTCCAATAAAATTAATATATATTTACATATATGAATTAAAAGGTCAATAAAAATTTAATATCACATATATATATATATATAAATATATATATATATATATATATATATATATATAATATATATATATATATATATATAGAAATAATAATAATAGATAATTTCATTCGGTAGATAGGAAAACGAACACATTACACATGCCGAGCTGACGAGTGTTCACGTTGTAGTGGTTAAATGAAACTAATGCATATGTGTTAGTCCTCGGGGTGGTGTGTTTCTTTTCCTTAAAATCATTAACATTTGAATAATGCAAGTAATTGTCATCAATTAATTAATACGCCGCTAATTCAAGAAATTTCTCACATATTTATTATATATATATATATATATATATATAAAATATGTGTTTTTTCTTGGGTTAATTGGGTATAATAATGTACACAGTTAAAAATATACGTTCATTTACTTTAACGTTTCGATGTCAACAACATCTTTCTCAAAAAGTCGTACATAATTAAAACTACGAATAAAATAACAGATATAAGTATAAAGAATGGCACAGAGGTGACAAAAACTTACCTCGTAAAAAAAAAAAGAAGGGGTAAAGAAAAAAAAACCACAAATTGTAACTGTACTATATATATATATATATAAAATATATTACAATTCTTTGCCAAATATACAAATGTATTCAAAAAATGAATGAAAATCTTCTTGGTAGTAGTGGCATACAATGAAATAAAAATAATAACAATATGACAACTGGTTGTCAATTAGAAAACAATGACAAATATAAAATGTAAATCAAAATGTATAAATGAAAATGTATTCAAATAAGCATAGGACTATCGGTATTACTTATATAGTCACATCAAAGGGCCTGGGTTTACCACAAGCTGTTCAGTCAATGCAATTATAAAAAATAATAACAACGACGCAACTATGTAATGAAAAATTAAGAGTAGAACTGTTGAATTATAACAATATAGAATGTAAAATCAGTCATGTATAAATGTAAATGAAAGCAAATAAGCATAGGACAATCGGTATTACCTATGTAATCCTATCAAATTACATCTTAACACATACATAGTTGCATTGTTGATTATTTATGTATTTCAATCAAAATTGTACATGTTTAGATGAATCTAAGCCATTTTGATAGGATTACATAGGTAATACCGATTGTCCTATGCTTATTTGCTTTCATTTACATTTATACATGACTGATTTTACATTCTATATTGTTATAATTCAACAGTTCTACTCTTAATTTTTCATTACATAGTTGCGTCGTTGTTATTATTTTTTATAATTGCATTGACTGAACAGCTTGTGGTAAACCCAGGCCCTTTGATGTGACTATATAAGTAATACCGATAGTCCTATGCTTATTTGAATACATTTTCATTTATACATTTTGATTTACATTTTATATTTGTCATTGTTTTCTAATTGACAACCAGTTGTCATATTGTTATTATTTTTATTTCATTGTATGCCACTACTACCAAGAAGATTTTCATTCATTTTTTGAATACATATATATATATATATATATATATATATATATATATATATATATATGATTGTATATTTTTCATGGTTATTCTCAGCTTGGTTGAGGAATCAGGTTTGGTTAAATTAAAAACATTTTTACGTTTCGACTTTATTTATAAAGTCATCTTCAGAATTTATGTTGGTCAAAACTGTAAAAATTGATAAAACTTAATAATGAGTTGATAGTAGAATTTTTTAGTAAAACTTACATTAAGTGAAAATTTGCATGTTTGTGTTTTAGTTGTTTTACAAAAGAATTATTTTTAATCTTTGTTTTCCTAATTGGAAAATCATATTAGCTGTAAAATGACAAACAATTTTTATTTTAATATTATTACAAACAAACACATTAAAAAAACAACAAGGGAATACTTACTCAAAAGATAAAAGAAATTTTTTTTGTTGTTCCTTAAATGTTGTTTTAACAACTTTCTGTGATAATTACACTTCTTATAAAAGGTGCTAACAGTAATTATTTTTATATAAGAGTACGATCAATTGACATTATACTGTTTAATAAATGTATATTGTAATAATAATACACACGTGTACATGTGTTTCTTTAAAGTGTATGTAAATCTGAATAAACACTTCTCGAGGTCAGAAATATGTGTGTGTTGCACTCTGGAAGGATGTTTTTTTGATTGCCAATGCAGTACAGGGCCCAACCAATAACAATTTTATATTATGGAATAATAAATGTGTGATATATTTTGTGTATCTGTTCTGTCGTTTATGGCATTTTTATGCTTTTTGATTTGCAAACTCTCATGGATGTTTCTTGATTTATTATTAATTTCGGTGGTAAGGATTGATGTTTGATCGTAGTTGAACGAGTGGTTTGTTTTAGTGATGTGTTTTTTTTAAAGCGGTACTATTTGCCGCATATTTGTGACCGTTTAGACGTTCTTGTAAATGTTGAGAAGTTTACCCGATGTACACACCTTCACAGTTGTTACATGGTATTTTATATACAACATGGTTTTTTTTTGTGATTGGTATTTTATCTTTGAGGTTCGTGTACAGATTTTTGAGGTTATTGAAATTTTTGTTTGCTATTTTTATGTTGTAGGGCATCAGTATTTTGTTGATTCGTTCATTTAGGTTTTGAATGTAAGGTATAGCTACATATCGTGTTTGAGCATTTGTATTTGATTGTGTTGGTGTTTTGTTATGATTATAGAAAATGTGAAGTTGTGTTTTTAATTATTTTTTGTATATGGTGTAATGGGTAGTTGTTTCTTTGTAAAGATGTTTTAATATTTTGTAATATTTCAGGTCTATAAACGGCACTTGTCAAGGTTATAACTCTATTAATTAAATTTTCTGCGAAATTTATTTTAAGGGCTTTTGTTTGGTTGGATTTATAATTGATATATCGGTCTGTTGCAATGGGTTTCTGGTATAATTTTGTTAGAATGATATTTTTTGTGTGTATAATAGTGAGATCAAGGAAATTTATTGTTTTGTTTTGTTCTATTTCAACTTCAAATTGTAGTTTGGGATGGAATGAGTTAAATTGTTTAAGCATGTAATCTATTTTGTCTGAAGGAATACAGGCAACACAATCATCCACGTATCTCTTGAAAAAGATTGGCTTGAAATTTAGTTTTTGAATGACAGTTTCTTCTAGTTGTTCAAGTACTAACTGAGCTATGACACTGGAGATGGGAGATCCCATCGCACAGCCATGAATTTGTTGATAATGTTGGTTTTTATATTGAAAGTATGTGGCGTTAAGGGTAAGTTCTACTCCCTTTTTGAACTCTGGTAGTGTCAGTGTTGTAAAGTCTTTTAAAAAATTCCATCGTGCTTCTATTGCTTGCAGGGCCAATTTTGTTGGTATATTAGTGTACATGGAAATGACGTCTAAAGATACCAAGATGTGGTTGTCCGGTATTTCCGTGGTGTCAAGGAATTCCTTAAGATTGTATGAATTTTTTAGAAAATATTGATTTTTTCCAGTGATGTTAGAGATTGAGTTCGCAAGAAATTTTGCGAGTTTATAAAAAGGACTCTGTGTTGACGAAACAATTGGTCTAAGAGGTATATTTCTTTTGTGAAGTGTTGGGAGTCCATATATTCTTGGGGCCTGTGCATTATTCATCTGAAGTGTTTTAGTTGTTTCTTTGGATATTAAATTGTTCTTTTCCCAATGTTTTATGAGATCATTATTTTGTTTTTGGTATTTTTTTGTTGGATCATTTTTCAGTTTTTTGTAAATTGTATTATCCTCTAACAGGTTGTTCATTTTAGTTTCATAATCGTTTTTATCCATGATAACAGTTTTATTACTTTTGTCAGGTTTTGTGATGATAAGTTGTGGATTGTTTTTTAAAAAAGTTTTTGTTATTATAACTTTTTTGTCGAAATTTTTATGGAAATTTTCTATTTTTATGTTCGGCTTGT
Organism: Amphimallon solstitiale; assembly: GCA_963170755.1. NCBI lineage: Eukaryota > Metazoa > Arthropoda > Insecta > Coleoptera > Scarabaeidae > Amphimallon > Amphimallon solstitiale. The sequence goes on from OY720675.1 coordinate 62,097,275, forward strand.
TTTTAAAGTTGGTTATGACATTTGTGATTTTAGCTCTGATGGAGTTTTTTTCATTTTCGTTAAGGTTATCCATTGTAGATTCTATGTTGGCTATGATGTTGTGTGTTGGAATTGTTTTCTAAAAAATTCATACAATCTTAAGGAATTCCTTGACACCACGGAAATACCGGACAACCACATCTTGGTATCTTTAGACGTCATTTCCATGTACACTAATATACCAACAAAATTGGCCCTGCAAGCAATAGAAGCACGATGGGATTTTCTAAAAGACTTTACAACACTGACACTACCAGAGTTCAAAAAGGGAGTAGAACTTACCCTTAACGCCACATACTTTCAATATAAAAACCAACATTATCAACAAATTCATGGCTGTGCGATAGGATCTCCCATCTCCAGTGTCATAGCTCAGTTAGTACTTGAACAACTAGAAGAAACTGTCATTCAAAAACTAAATTTCAAGCCAATCTTTTTCAAGAGATACGTGGATGATTGTGTTGCCTGTATTCCTTCAGACAAAATAGATTACATGCTTAAACAATTTAACTCATTCCATCCCAAACTACAATTTGAAGTTGAAAGAGAACAAAACAAAACAATAAATTTCCTTGATCTCACTATTATACACACAAAAAATATCATTCTAACAAAATTATACCAGAAACCCATTGCAACAGACCGATATATCAATTATAAATCCAACCAAACAAAAGCCCTTAAAATAAATGTCGCAAAAAATTTAATTAATAGAGCTATAACCTTGACAAGTGCCGTTTATAGACCTGAAATATTACAAAATATTAAAACATCTTTACAAAGAAACAACTACCCATTACACCATATACAAAAAATTATTAAAACACAACTTCACATTTTCTATAATCATAACAAAACACCAACACAATCAAATACAAATGCTCAAACACGATATGTAGCTATACCTTACATTCAAAACCTAAATGAACGAATCAACAAAATACTGATGCCCTACAACATAAAAATAGCAAACAAAAATTTCAATAACCTCAAAAATCTGTACACGAACCTCAAAGATAAAATACCAATCACAAAAAAAAACCATGTTGTATATAAAATACCATGTAACAACTGTGAAGGTGTGTACATCGGGCAAACTTCTCAACATTTACAAGAACGTCTAAACGGTCACAAATATGCGGCAAATAGTACCGCTTTAAAAAAACACATCACTAAAACAAACCACTCGTTCAACTACGATCAAACATCAATCCCTACCACCGAAATTAATAATAAATCAAGAAACATCCATGAGAGTTTGCAAATCAAAAAGCATAAAAATGCCATAAACGACAGAACAGATACACAAAATATATCACACATTTATTATTCCATAATATCAAATTGTTATTGGTTAGGCCCTGTACTGCATTGGCAATCAAAAAAACATCCTTCCAGAGTGCAACACACACATATTTCTGACCTCGAGAAGTGTTTATTCAGATTTACATACACTTTAAAGAAACACATGTACACGTGTGTATTATTATTACAATATACATTTATTAAACAGTATAATGTCAATTGATCGTACTTTTATATAAAAATAATTACTGTTAGCACCTTTTATAAGAAGTGTAATTATCACAGAAAGTTGTTAAAACAACATTTAAGGAACAACAAAAAAAAATTCTTTTATCTTTTGAGTAAGTATTCCCTTGTTGTTTTTTTAATGTGTTTGTTTGTAATAATATTAAAATAAAAATTGTTTGTCATTTTACAGCTAATATGATTTTCCAATTAGGAAAACAAAGATTAAAAATAATTCTTTTGTAAAACAACTAAAACACAAACATGCAAATTTTCACTTAATGTAAGTTTTACTAAAAAATTCTACTATCAACTCATTATTAAGTTTTATCATTTTTTACAGTTTTGACCAACATAAATTCTGAAGATGACTTTATAAATAAAGTCGAAACGTAAAAATGTTTTTAATTTAACCAAACCTGATTCCACAACCAAGCCGAGAATAACCATGAAAAATATACAATCATATATATAAGAAACGGCTAAGAAAGAAGAAGGAAAAACAAAGGACCTTCACAAAAATTATATATATATATATATATATATATATATATATATATAATAAAAACAAAATTACTGGTGTTCGGTCTGTGTGTGGAAATAAAAAAGTATTTGTTCAAAGGCTCAATATTTCGCCATTTATTTTATGGCCTCTTCAGGAGCTACCACTAAAAAAGCAAACACATACAACTAATACAACAAGTCAATAAACATAATCAATATAAACCTACAACAAAAAATTAACATGGAAACACTTCGTCAGACATATAAAGGTTTGATGGTAAAACCAACGTTAACCGGACATTCACAAACTGTTTGTCATGACTAAATAAAATGAAAATTATTTCGTACTAAAATGTTAACAGATAAAACATTCATGTGTATACAAATAGCGTTTTTTTTTTGTTTTTTTTTGTTATTTTTTCCTTACAAAAATTTTTACATTTCTTTTAAATTTTCTTATATTGGATGTGAACAAACCAAAATTACACTTCATAGATAAATAACTGTATACAAAGGTGTACGAAGTAGTAAAAAAACTCAAACATCATTTATTTATAATTTGAAAAATGTTGCAATAAATACTGCTCAACTGATTGGTATCGGATTTGAAATTAATCGCATCGTTGTGTCTGTTAATGTGGACCATTTCTAAAAATAATCGTTTTTTATAATGCGTTTCGACGTCCAAAATAGTTGCATCATCATAGTTAAAACCGTGGCCCAAGTTTTGAGAATGTATCGCTAGGGCACATGATTTTTTACCCAACCTAACATCGCTCTTATGCTGAGTGATACGTGCTTTTAGCGTTTGTGACGTGTGGCCAATATAGCAACCACTACAATCACTGCATGGAATTTTGTAAATAACATCACTGCGCATCAAAGGAGGTGTCTTATCCTTAGGCTTAGAGAAAATACTTCTGCTTGTTAGCATGTTGTAGTTAGCTATTTTTATATTTTTAAAAGGCTTGAAATGTGAATTTATTTTCTCAGTAAGACCGCGTACATATGGCAACTTTTTGTACTTGACTTCAGTGCCACCAACATCAACCGGACCATCAAAAAAATTGGAACTATAAATCAATTTATCCAAAATGTGCTTGGGATACCCATTGTTGGCAAACATATCAAAAACCATCCTCAAGTTCTCCTGCAGGAAACGTTCATCACTTATATGAGAAACTCTGTTTTTTAAAGCAATTACCGTGTTCAGCTTTTGGCTCGGTGGATGGTGCGAGTAATAATTAATGTATCTTCCCGAAGAGGCAGGTTTCTGATACCAATTTAAAATTAAGTTGTTGTTCTCCAATCTTATAACCTTCGTGTCCAAAAATGGAACTCCATTATCATTCTCATGTTCTATAGTAAACTGCAACTTTGCATGAAACGCATTGAAAATCATTAATGTCGTATCAGACTTATCTCGCGGTACAGCGGCAATAATATCATCAACATATTTACATAGAAAAGGTGGTTGAAAGGGCAACCTAGGAATGACGTTGTCCAGCAGGAGTTCCATTTTTGGACACGAAGGTTATAAGATTGGAGAACAACAACTTAATTTTAAATTGGTATCAGAAACCTGCCTCTTCGGGAAGATACATTAATTATTACTCGCACCATCCACCGAGCCAAAAGCTGAACACGGTAATTGCTTTAAACAACAGAGTTTCTCATATAAGTGATGAACGTTTCCTGCAGGAGAACTTGAGGATGGTTTTTGATATATTTGCCAACAATGGGTATCCCAAGCACATTTTGGATAAATTGATTTATAGTTCCAATTTTTTTGATGGTCCGGTTGATGTTGGTGGCACTGAAGTCAAGTACAAAAAGTTGCCATATGTACGCGGTCTTACTGAGAAAATAAATTCACATTTCAAGCCTTTTAAAAATATAAAAATAGCTAACTACAACATGCTAACAAGCAGAAGTATTTTCTCTAAGCCTAAGGATAAGACACCTCCTTTGATGCGCAGTGATGTTATTTACAAAATTCCATGCAGTGATTGTAGTGGTTGCTATATTGGCCACACGTCACAAACGCTAAAAGCACGTATCACTCAGCATAAGAGCGATGTTAGGTTGGGTAAAAAATCATGTGCCCTAGCGATACATTCTCAAAACTTGGGCCACGGTTTTAACTATGATGATGCAACTATTTTGGACGTCGAAACGCATTATAAAAAACGATTATTTTTAGAAATGGTCCACATTAACAGACACAACGATGCGATTAATTTCAAATCCGATACCAATCAGTTGAGCAGTATTTATTGCAACATTTTTCAAATTATAAATAAATGATGTTTGAGTTTTTTTACTACTTCGTACACCTTTGTATACAGTTATTTATCTATGAAGTGTAATTTTGGTTTGTTCACATCCAATATAAGAAAATTCAAAAGAAATGTAAAAATTTTTGTAAGGAAAAAATAACAAAAAAAAACAAAAAAAAACGCTATTTGTATACACATGAATGTTTTATCTGTTAACATTTTAGTACGAAATAATTTTCATTTTATTTAGTCATGACAAACAGTTTGTGAATGTCCGGTTAACGTTGGTTTTACCATCAAACCTTTATATGTCTGACGAAGTGTTTCCATGTTAATTTTTTGTTGTAGGTTTATATTGATTGTGTTTGTTGACTTGTTGTATTAGTTGTATGTGTTTGCTTTTTTAGTGGTAGCTCCTGAAGAGGCCATAAAATAAATGGCGAAATATTGAGCCTTTGAACAAATACTTTTTTATTTCCACACACAGACCGAACACCCGTAATTTTGTTTTTATTATTGAGTACGGTCGATATTTCAATTATTATATATATATATATATATATATATATATAACTAAAGCTCTTCTTTCTTGTACTTTTCCAAAATTTTGGGGTAATATCTGTAGATATATTATAAATTTTAATAGAATATTTGACTCCTACCTTAAAAATTATTTAAAAATGGGGATATTCTAATCTTTTTCATTCCGTCTGTGAGCAAGTATTCACTTTATTCTTGTACAATTAATTAACAGCAAAAATTGTCGTACTTTAGATATTTTATTTCTCCATTGAAAGATACCTAAAACTCTAGTTAAACTGCTTTATAAATTATTTTCGGTTGCATCGACAATATTTCGTAAAATAAAATAAATCAGCAGGTATCAGTTAATGTATTATTTTATAAGCTAAACGTTATATATTTAGTAGTGAAACGTTATTCTAAAAGGGTCACCGTTTTCATCATTAATAACGATGTCACGACTTTAATAGGACGTTGTCTTCAAGTTCGGTCACGATCATGTCTAAAACAGACACGTTTTGACAGTACTCGAACAAAGAACGACATACTCTACAAGGAACTTCATAAGGTATCTTTACAAATGTATTTCACGGCTGCCAAATTAAATAAATAATGAAAACTTTATATGTAAATAAATGTAGAAAAGCTTTATTGCCATTCGTACATATTAGATAATTTTATTATTTTCATCATTTGATAGAAATACATTAAAAACAATCTTAATTGATAAAATTGAGGTAGCAAGTTTTGATCGATGATTCCACCAAAACAGATGTTTCATAATATCTGTTTTGGTGGAATGTTTGCAATATTGAATTACTATATCATGGAATTTCAAAACATTAAATTGAATTATCATAAAGTTATAATAGATACAGGATATACCACTTAAAACTCCCAGGTCAAATATCTCGGAAACGGATAAAAATATTTTAATTTTGTAAAAAGTAGTCACTAAAGAATGTGATCGACTTTAGTTTGCTCTCACGAATTGTGTTTTATTATGTGAATAAATGAAATATAGATAGCGCTCCGATGAAAAGAATTTTTTTGATCGCCACAATCTTCATTTGCTTTTTATTTTAAAGAGTATTAAAATTAATGTAAATTTTATTATTTGTGTTAGTTTCCAAAATTTATCGGTTTCATATAGATATTCGTGATAGTAATTTTAAAGTTTTGTCTTTATTTTGTTTAAATATTTAATTTGTAGGGAGAAATAGCAGTGAACGTATTTAAAATTCTTGCTATAATATTATAAATTCCACTTCCTAGGCACCCATAGGCAGAAAAGCATTCATGTCTGAGTTATATATATGTATGCTTGCTTTGATTATTTAGGAAATATTTTGACATTAGCACACGTTAGTGACATTTGCTTGTTATTAATTGTCTTTATAATTAGCTTCATTTAAACATTTACTACCTTTGCGTTGAGACTGTATTAAATATATGGTTTTACACACAAATGAAGACAAACTGAATATGGTTTTAATTTACGGAGAATCCCGTAGAAATGCATCTGAAGCAATGCGATTATATGCTCTATGCTTTCCAAACAGGCCTTTACCAGATCACAAAACATTTATAAGTCTGTGTGTAAATCTCAGAAATTACGGTAGGTTCATAAAACAAAAACAATTAAGGCAAAAAAAGAGTAAGAGATGATGAAATTACGGCTGTGGTACTGCAAACACTTAATAATAATCCACATACATCATTACGGCAATTAAAAGAACAGCATGATCTACATATCTGTAACCTCTTGCCGTAGGATTCTAAAAAAAAATAAATACTTTCCGTATAAAGTTAATTTAGTGCACCATTTTAGAATAAGAGATAATCAACGCAGACTCGGTTTTCCGGCAGAAATTTTTGTAATGTTAGCGGAAAACAACAACTTTATGAATCAGATCGTGTGGAGTGACGAATGTCGTTTTCACAACAATGGTACTTTAATTAAGCATAATGCTCGATATTGGTCAGAAGATAATCCTAGGTGAATGAGGCAAACAAGAAAGCAAACAGTTTTTGGCGTTAGCGTTTGGTGTGGAATTTTAAACGGATATATCTTAGTCCTCCACTTTTATCATGAAACATTAACTGGTGTGCGCTACTTATATTTCCTGCAAAATGAGTTACCACTACTTTTGGAAGATGTACCTATAGAGCTGCGAAATAATATGTGGTTATCAAGTTACTGACCATTTTAATCAAACATTCCCACGTCGTTGGGTTGGTACTAATGGCGTCTTTAGGTGGCCGGCTCGTTTGCCGGATCTAACCCCGTTAGATTTTTTCTTGTGGGGTTACTTGAAAGATGAAGTTTACAAGGAACCCATAACAGATATGGGCCACCTTCTTAATAAAATTTATGCAAGTGTTCAAAAAATTAGGAAATACATTATTAAATGTTTGCGGAAGAGAACTAATAAGGCGATAAACGTTATGTAGCAATCAAGAAGGGAACAATTTTGAACATCTTTGTTAGTTAGATTTGAAAATGTTAAGTATTTAAACAAAATAAAGACAAAACTTTAAAATTACTCTTACTTTCTTTAAACACGAATATCTATGAAAGCGTTAAATTTTGGAAACTAACACAAATGGTAAAATTTACATTAATTTTAATACTCTTTCAAATGAAAAACAAATGAGATTGTGGCGATCAAAAAAATTCTTTTCATCGCAGCGCCATCTATATCTTTACATAATGAAACACAATTGGGAGAGCATACTAGAGTCGATCACATTCTTTAGTAACTACTATTTACAAAATCCAAATATCTTTATCTGTTTCCGAGATATTTGACCTGGGAGTTTTAATTGGTACACCCTGTATATAATAATAACAATATAATTTTCAAAAAATAGAGAATACATATTTTAATGCGTAGCGATCAAATTTCATTTAAAAAACATTACAAGAAATCCATGTTTCCACCATTAATAATATCAATCAATTGGAAAGAAATAGAGCTATTTTCAAATGTGATAATAAACTAAAGTAATATAGTTTCTCCGCAACAGAAAATCAGCTGAAGATACTACGCATAGTTTTTGATTGCAAAGATATTCGCAAAATAACATGGGTTTCCGCTGATGGGCGATCAAAAAATCAAATGGATCATGTTCTGATAGAAAGTAAAAATTTTAAAATTATTAGAAACTGTAGATGTTACTGAGGACCGGAAGAGTTAGTGACCATTTTTAGTAATTTATAATTTAAAGCAAGAAGTACCTGCAGAAAAAAAAGACAGACAAGCATATGATTTAAAGACACTTGGGGAGGATATAGTGAAAGTGAGATTAGAATACAAAATAAGGTCAAGCCTACAAGGAGGAAGCATAGAAAGTCATATAATAGGTGAAAAATAGGGTAAAATGCAGGTTACAAACATCTGCTTGAGAAAGGCGGCACATAAAATAACAGAATAATGGTATGATGTAGAATGTATGGAAATGAAATTCGAAGACAAAATAAGATCAAGCCTACAAGAAGGAAGCATTGAAAGTCATATAATAGAAGAAAAATAGAGTAGAATGCAGGCTGCAAACATCTGCTTGAGAAAGGCGGCATGTAAAAGAACAGAATAATGGTATGATATAGAATGTAAGGAATAGATAGAGGCTTGTAATAAACCAAAACTGGAAACAGATCGAAACAGAACAGTAGACACAATTAAAAACTATGACGAAAAAAGAAAAACTGCTAGGCTAGTATACAGACAGAAGAAACGGAAGAGAAACTGCTAAATGTAATAAAAGAATGCAACGTAAAGAGGAAGATCAGAAATTTCTGAGACACAATAAAACAAATTAAGGTGGGTGCAGTATTTTCAACAACTGTTAAATAAAGCGGTAGAAACGGAAGAAAAAACAACAATTCCAACAAGACGATACCAACAAGAATTCAGTAAATAGGAAGAAATAGAAAAACCAAAAGAACAGAAGCTGGACGATATAATTAAGTAATTAAAGAAGAATAACAGTTTGGGTGGGAGTAGCATACCAGCAGAAGTCCTAAAACAAGGGTGAGTGGAACTACATAAAAGCTTGCATCACATAGTACTAAGAAAATGGAGAGAAGAGAAAATGCCAAAACAATGGATTATGGCAGTATACCCGATCTTGAAGAAAGCTGGCAAAAAAAACACATTATAAAAATTACAGGTGGAAAGCTTTACTTGAGGCCGCTTACAAAATCGAAAACGTGCTAAAGAGAACGCGAATGGAATAATAGGAGAATTTCTAGGGGGTTTCAGATCTGGAAGATCAACAGTAGACCATATATTTACATTATGTTGCAAAATAATAGTTATGAGGAAAATCTAACATTACGTATGCCATTCATTGACTTTAAACAAGCGTACGACTCAGATTCTCGGGGGAAAATAAAACATTAGCCGAATTGCAAATACCACATAAACTGACAAAGTTAAAAAGAATGACACTCGGACACGAGCAGTAAAATGTTACGGCCAGAAGAAAGCTAAGACAAGTAAACCCGCTCTCGACTGACCTATATAAGCGCAGATAATGTGACAATATTATCGGGGTCAAGGAGGAAGCTAGATGAGGAACTATTTGGATAATTTGTAGAAGAAGTAAGAAAATATAGATTACAAGTGAACGGGGAGAAGGCAAAGTATATGGAAATGAGAGCTAAGGTGACAGAATAAAATAGGTACCTATACTAGATTAAAATCAGTTAAAAGAACATAAATTCCAAAGAATGAAGTAACTTGAATATTTTTAATTAGAGTAATTTCGAAACTCATGAATTTCAATTTAAAATAATGGCATTTCATAACTTAATAAATTTAAAGTTATAATTACATCTTTCAATAATATGTTGCATAGTACCTTATACAGGGTGTCCCAGAAATAAGAAGACGGAGTAGCAGGTACGTAAAGTGCGAGCAGAAACAGGCCCAAATATACCGTAATAACGAAGAATTAAAAATTTAATTTTCTATGTTGTTTTTTAGATAAAAAAATTACATTACGGAACTGGCACAGAATGTATGTTTATAAATACACGTAAGAATGCTCATTTGTAAATAGAAACGAACACGCATTCATAGAAAAATACGCTTTTATTTGTATAAAACGGGAAAAAACGTTAAATCGTACGCATTCATATAAAACATATTTTTTTGCCAGATGAGCGACCCACTTTATTGCAGACAATAAAAGATTGTTTTTATTTTTAAAATAGGAAGGTTGTTGCTTTTTAATGTGTTTGTAGTCGGAAACAGCTGATTATTATTATTTTACAATATTCAATAAATCGTAGTTTTTCTAGATTACAGTAAATATCAAGAATGTAATTATTTTTTTCTAGCAGGTGTAAAATTAAAGTAATTAATGGTTTGATATTTATTATGAAGTATCAATTCCTCCTCCTTTTTTTAACACAAGTAATATGGTGGTCCTGGAAAGGACCGATTATGAAAGTGAAGCAGGTGGATATTTAGCCCAGGGTCGGCGTAAGGCCAATTGAATTCTTTATTATTTTTTTTCTGACGTCTGCGCACGAATAAAGACTTGATATTTTGAGGGTACGTTTTTACACAGTCTAGCTTCCGATTTCTGCTACTCCGTCTTTTTATTTCTGGGACAGCCTGTATACCATTCTATTAATCAATTAAGTATTTAGTATTTATGTAAAAATAAACATTACTCTGCAAAGAAATACAACATTAATCTATATTTTGTAAGTGTTTTGATGTTTTCAAGATTATCTACTTCACTAATTGTTCTCTAATTAAAATCAATTATAGAGATATAATGGGGTGTAAGTCTCAATAAATAACACTGCGGTTTGATTGTCGTTCATTAAATTTTATGATATAAGAAATTAATATGTAGTACGTAACTTATTTTTATAGATTTTTACAACCCAACATATGATGGAACAGCCTATCAGTGTTTATTTTCAAATGGTCATATGTTTACAGGAGGATTTTTAAATTTTCAATGTCGTTAGACGTTTATATTGCCAGATGGGTGTAGTAAAAGTTGCAAAATATAAAATCAATTCAATACTTGTTTTGTTTTTCCAGATACTGTACACAACTGGGATTTTAACGAATATGCAGCACACAATGGACAACAAGAAGTCACTGAACTTCTCGCTTAAATTTGGCAACATGATTCTCGACAATGAAGAACGTTCTAGATTATAGAAACGTGTTACATTCCAGAAGTGGTTGAAACAATTCATATTAATAAAATTTAGAAAATCACTTGAAATAAAACAACGGTTTTAATTTCAAAAAATTCTTTTAATAAAAGTACGACATGTTTCGCTCACACCGTGTTTTTATCAAGTATATGATACTGTTATATATTTAATAGTGTTATAGTATTATAATCTTAGTCCAGAAATTGCTGATGAATTATTAAGTTTATTAAATCGAGGAAGAAAGAACAAATGGCCGCTTCCTATGGAAGACATGAATTTCACACATTCTAGTCGTAGCAGTTGGAATCTATTAAGAAAATTAGGAGCGACAACACAAACTAGTATTGTAGAATCAAAAATCAGCGCTAATACCATAGCTTCAAGATTAGTGGACGTCTCAAATATGATAAAGGTAAGTAAAGTAGAAATCAAAAATGTGAAGAAATAATTGCCCAGGAAAAGAAAATCTGTTAATACAAACAAGAAAATGGGTGTGCTTAATTAAGACCAGGCAGCAGAAGTGTAAACTTCATCAAGGCGAGGTTAATAATACAAAATACAACTTTTTTTTTCGTTCTATATTACATTTAAATAATCGTCCGCGAAGTTACCAATTCGCGAACGCAACATAGTTCGCGAAATACAACGGCCGTTGCTATGGCAGCGGCCGTTAAAGTAAATACACATTTTGACACATGTTTAATCACACATTCTCCGACTTATTTTGACAACTATCAAGTATTTGTAGTTTATTATATTCGTCTCATTTCCATGGTAACGCATGTAAAGCAAGTAAACCACTTTAATTTAGCATCTTTAGAACTAAATTAAATTAAATTGTGTCTCAATTTAAATTAAATCGATTGAAAAATTTAACGGTTGCCCAAAAAATTGTGTGTATATCTTGTCCGCGAAAAACTTTAACGTACTCGAGATTGTCTTGCCTCGGCCGCAAGCATTATTAAGGAGATTTTCGGACGCATGTATATATATATATATATAAATAGACGATATAAATTCTGGCTTTCGACTCCCGCCCTTGGTCTAATGGTTAAGTGCTGGCCTCTCACCCAGGCGGCTCCGGTTCACATCTGCTCTGGGACATGAATTTATTTATTCATTTAAATTTCAATTTAATTGAAATTAAATACCTCTATATGATATATTTATTTATCTTGTTCCCTTACCCGACTTTACCCGAAGAGCGTTACATATCCGAGCATTGCAGGTCAGTCTTGTTCACTGCCTACAATCAGCGCAACGCGCTTAAAGAAGTTTACACTTCAAAAATGAAGATCTTACAAAACCCTTTTCTATGGAGGTATTGGATATAGTGATAGAATTATTAAAGATTCGTAAGGCTGCTGGTTTTGATGGAATTTATCCTGAATTTCTTAAATACCTAGGTCCTTTAGGCTTTTATGTTTCTATAATAATATTTTAAATAATGGTATTGTTCCTACTGAAGTTAAAAAAGCAAAAGTTGTAACTGTTATGAAGTCAGGAAAGCTAGTAGATATTGCTTCTAGTTATGTACCCATATCAGTATGTTACAAGATGCTAGAGAAATTATTATATGATAGAATTTCTCCAATTATGGAAAATATCTTTCCCAAAGAACAAGGTGGTTTTAGACCAAATCGTAATTGCTGTGATCAAATATTAACTTTAACAAATAATATTGACAATGGTTTTCAAAAGAATTTGAGAACAGGAATTAGTTTCATTGATTTAATAGCTGCTTATGATACAGTTTGGTTAAATGAATGATTTTTAAAATTATATAATCTGTTGCCTAATGCTAATTTAATTAAACTTATGGAAAATATGTTTCTATAATATTATTTTAAATAATGGTATTGTTCTTACTGAATTTAAAAAGGCAAAAGTTGTAGTTCTTTTGAAGCCAGGAAAGCCAGCAGAAGTTGCTTCTAGTTATAGACCAATTTCATTATTATCAGTATGTTACAAGATGTTAGAGAAATTATTATATCACAGAATTTCTCCAATTATGGAAAATACCTTTCCCATAGAGCAAGCTGGTTTTAGACCAAATCGTAATTGCTGTGATCAAGTTTTAGCTTTAACAAATTATATAGAGAATGGTTTTCAAAAGAATTTGGAAACAGGAATTTGTTTCATTGATTTAACATCTGCTTATGATACAGTTTGGTTACATGGATTATTTTTAAAATTATATAATGTGTTGCCTAATGATAATTTAATTAAACTTATGGAAAATATGTTTACATATATCGTAAATTTAGAGTTTTATCAATGGAGAAAGTAGTAAATTTAAAACATTATATAATGATTTACCTCAAGGATCGGTATTATCTCCTCTTCTCTTTAATACAAGTGATTTACCAGATACGACATCGAGAAGATTGATCTATGCTGATGACATGGCAATTGCTTATCAACACAATAATTTCAAGTAAACTGAAGTTAATTTAAACGAAGATCTATTGATTCCGAGTGATTACTTTAGAAAATGGAGGTTATGCTCTAACCCAGCTAAGTCAGAAGTTTCTTGTTCCCATCTCAAGAATAACGAAAAACATAAAAGTAACTTGTAGTTGTGGTACTGTTGTAAGACATAATTTTAATCCAACATACCGAGGAGTTACTTTGGATACATCATTAACATATAAACAACATATTGATAAACTGCGTATGAGAAATAGTATCTTACAGAAGTTGTCTGGTTCAAATTGGGGAGCTCATGCAGATTTTTACGTATGTCCGCTCTTGCATTGGTGTTGTATTCTGCTGCTGAATATTGTAGTGCAGTTCGGATGAATAGCGTACATGTTGGTAAAGTAGTTATTCAGTTAAATTGTACACTTCGTATTATTACGGGCACAGTAAAATTTAAAAATAAATTTTTGACGTAATTCAAGTGATTCATTTTAAATTTCAACTTTAGGTATTTCATCCATGTGGATCACATTTGCGTAATAGTCCACTATCTCTTTTTGTGTGTTGGTTTTGCTGCAATTTTCCCCTGCCCTTGGATATTCGAAGAATCCAGAATTCAAGCTATATCACAGTTGCGTTGCGGATAAGGTTCCAACGTTGTGGTTGGAATAGAGAATTATGAGGCGAATTCCAGTGAAACAAGTAAATGTTATGTACAATCATGGTTTAAGCTGTAAACAAAGGATATAAGTATTTTGAACAGATTTTTGAAAAATGCTCCTCAAATATATAAAATTAACTGCAATTCTAATGCTTTCAATATTGAATTAAAGTGCATAAATTTTGTGTTTTATCTAATAATATTTCAAAGAAAAAAGCAGATGAAGAATGTGTTGCAGGGATGCACAAACTTATAGGGAACAGGGCCCCTGTTCCCTATAAGTATTCTTTGTAGTGGCCCGTCTTTGGCTTATAATTTTCCCGAGTGGCCCACTCGGGAAAATTATAAGCCAAAGACGGGCCACTACAAAGAATACTTATTGACACAAATATTTTTATTTTTAAATAGTATGAATTACTACAAATGATAAAAATAAAAGAACACTCAAAAATTTTTGTTGTTATTATTTTGATGCATGACATTGCATTGATCTAACAATTTTGTTTATGTTTGGCTCCACATTACTTGTCGCCCACACGTAAAATTGCTTCCAGATTTTCATTTGCCAGACGGTTTCAATTTTTTGTTTTGTTAAGTTTCATCACTGAAAACGTTTGCTCATAAATATACGTCGATCCAAATAAACTTGCACATTTCAATGCATTTATTTGCAACTCTTTATTAGCGGTTTTGTCAACGAAACGATAAAAGTTGAGTAAATTACCTTCATTAAACTTGTTTCGTAAATTACAGCTGTATTGATTCCGGTGCATTTTCGGGTGAAATGTTGAAAGGATTGCTGAAAATGTCCAATACAGGTTCAACTTTTTTGAAGTCTGCAAAACGATCATGAAAGGCTTGTATCAAAATATCAATTTTTTCAATATAAGTAAAATTGACATAAGTTTTATTGAATTTCTCCATAATTTTTTTGTAGTTCGGAAAATGGCTGAAATTGGCTGAATTGATTTGTGTCCTGAAAAGACTAAATTTGCATTGAAAGGACGAAACATGAGAGTATAACTGCGAAATCAATTGATCTTTACCTTGGAGTCTTAAGACATTCAAGTGATTTGTGATGTCTATAAGAAACGTCAAGTCACACAGCCAATCAGGGTTGTCGAGTTCGGGGACGTCTTTTTCTTTTCCGCCAGAAATATTTTGATTTCTTCAATCAAGTTAAGAAACCGCTCTAGTGTCAACCCACGACTTAGCCCTCTTACTTCAGTATAAAACAGGAGATCACCATATTCGCTTTCAATATCCTCGAGAAATTGTTTAAATTGTCGGTGATTGAGACCTCGTGATTTTATAAAGATTACAGTAGGTATTATAACTTTCATCATATTTTGAAATCTCAATAACAGAGGGACTCTCGATGTATAATGCAATGAGTTCTTTGACTTGTCAAAGAACTCATACGAATCAGTTCTTCACTCACTTCAAAATTTTGCGTTACACCTCGGAAAAATATTAAGAGTTGAGCAGTGGAAGTTATATCTGTAGATTCGTCGAGTGCTATAGAAAAATGCTCAAAACTTTTCGATTTCGTAGCTAATTGCTCTTCTATATTAGCTGCTAATGTGGCAATTCTTCTTTGAACAGTCTTCCCATTTAGTTGAATTTTCTCAAACTTCTTTGCATCTTTCGGACACATTTTTTTTGCGGCGATATCTAAACACTGCTTAACAAACTCAGCATCTCTAAAAGGGCGACATGTTTTCGCTATTATTCGAGATATTTCATAGCTAACTTCAGTATCTGTTTCAGCATCTTGAATTGGTTTTGTAAACATAGCTTGCTCGCCTATAAGTTCCCATTGTAAAGTGGAAATTTTTTGCGTTCGGTTTTTGGCCGGTTAATTTGGTAAAAGTATGATGCTGGGTTTCATAGTCCCTTCTCACATTATATTCCTTCAGAATAGAAACACTACTCTTGCATATTAAACAGACCATTTTGTTATGCGATGAAACAAAAAAGTATTTTTCGGTGAAAATGTCTTGAAATTGTCGATTTTCAATTTCAACTTTACGACTACGTTTTTTACTGGGACCTGGTTTATCAATATCAAAATTGATATTATATTGTTACGTAGTTAGATGCCAAGTTCGAACGACGAAATATTTATTCTTCACAGATTACAGTTCAAACAATATAACGTTCTCTTGTTCGTAGTTAAAAATTAACTGTCCCGATAGCGGGCGATGCGTTGCATTTATACGAGTTACCTAACATCGAGAACCTTCCACATTATTCTGGGATAATACCGACGTGTTTCGCGAATCGTCGAGTAATCTAGGGGTTAGTAAAGTTGGCCCGGCAATGTTAAATTTTTATAACTATCAAAGTATATCCCTTAAATGCTCGTCAAATGCTGGCGAATGCTGGCTAGAATTTAAAAAATGCTCTGTAAATAAGGCCATATTTGGAATCTGACATTTTCGGGCCAACTTTACGACAGCCCGACAAGATTGTAAAGAAAGAAGTTTTATTTCACAAGACTAAAGTGCTCGTAAAATGCTCGCGAATGCTGGGGTTTATTCGGAAAATGCTAGGAAAATAACGCCCCTATCGCTTTCCATTTTCGGCGGGCCAACTTTACGTTAGCCCGTAAAATGCTGGTGAATGCTGGGGTTTTTCCGGAAAATGCTTGGAAAATAACGCTTCCAACGTTTTTCATTTTTGACGGACTAATTTTACATAGCCCGCACTTATTATTCTGGAAATAATTCCATCATCATTATCAAAAACTTTGTGAGAACTCTATACTATTTCCTCTAAAGCTACAATACTTGAAAAAAAAAAGACTAGATATTACTATTATGTATATTTAAATTTAAAAAAAAAACAGGCAACATATGATTAGGTACAAGTTCCTAGGTATAAGTGAACATAAGATTAATACAATTTTTGTGCATGTTAGTGGTGTTTTGACGCAAGTCCTTTCAACAATTAAGATTCTCTTGCATAAAACAACATTGCACAAGTAAATTCTTTTTCCATCATGATATGGCCTTTAATTTTGTCATGTAAATCATTACATATCTCCCACTTGCCATGTAGTCTTCTGCAGAGTGCAATATAATGACCGACCATGCTTGTTTGGGTGGGATTGGCCGGAGCTTGAATTTCGACTGCACCTTTTAAAACGAATTTTGCTGTGACACCATTTTCCAAATTCATCTTGAAACCAGTGGGGAGATTCTGCAAATTTAATTTTCTGACCAAGCTGTCTTTAGTAAGCCACTCTATACACATGAACTTTTTATTAAATGACGGCCTGTTTACTAAGGTTTTTTGTTCACATCTTGGGCAAAAATAGTTATTATTTTTTGAAGAAACTTCAATTCCTAGATAGAAATTATCTTCTGTAAAGGTAAGACAAGAATATTGATGGATTTCATAATAATTACAGTTAAAGCAAGTGCTTTGGTCACTCCTAGTCCAATCAATGTAAGAGTGGTCCATTAACTTATGCAGCAGGTCTTTGATAGTACAAACCGAATTTACAACAAAGATATTGCACTGATTTTCCTTGTTCGCAAAAATCGTTGAAAGAATCTTTCCTCTTAAGTAATAAACAAGTTTACTAATTTTACCAAGCACTAGCTTTTCACATATTGTATATAATTCATTTTTTGATAGATTGTGCATGAAATGTTTCACGTCGCAGTAGGCTGCAGTCATTATTTGCATCAGGCTATCAAAACCGCACGTATTGGTGAAAATAAAATTTTTGTTATCAATGACAACCGGCTTTAGAGTACTACCGCTTCCATTTTTTAATAAACAAATTGGTAGTACTCGTGTTTGACATGAAAGATCAATATGCTTCCACTACTTCTGGTTTTCTAAATACGAACGTCTTAGTCTTTTCGGTTTTGTTACACCTTCTCCTCTCCAGTTTTCAACAGCATTTTCTTCCTCTTCCAACAATGAGATGGAAACAACGTTCTCCTCGAACCTGACAGTCTTCTTTTTTGAAATTTGCTGTGCATTTGTTTTCAAATTTGAGGGATTGAAGAAGATACCTTCAGAATTCTCCTTTTCGTCAATCAATAAACTGTCGACTGGAGGTGCAACGCTTGGCTGAGTGTTTGGTTTCTGTGTAATTATGTCCTCCTCTTTGCTTTTCTCAGAAACATCCTTGTTCTCGGCTAAATTAAAAACACAATTAAAAATTAAAGATTAAAATAAAATTAACAAAGAGTTGATCATCTTAGGTGAGAGTATAACGTTCAAAGTTCGTATCTACTGTATCACTAATAATTTAATGTCACATCGTTTCATTCTTAACAATTCCTTCATAGTAATGCTAGTTAAAAGCGGCTGGAGAAAAAATAATAGCGTACAAAAACTTTTTCGGGATTTAATAATTTATTTTTCGACAACTGTCAAATATTGACATTTACAGGGTAGCCATTACAACGCAAAATGATTGTTTTTTGTGGCAGGTCGCAAAATGCTGGATCAGAACGCAATAGTATATTACGTTATAAGTCCGGTAAACCCAAGTTTACAGTAGCGAGTTGAAAACGTTTCGGGACGAGGCGACGAAGGAGCCGAGTCTCGAATGTTGAAACTTGGGTTTACCGGACTTATAACGTAATATACTATTGCCGGACTCAAATTAGATTTTCAGTCCGGTAATTTTTGTTTACCGGCCTTGTAACGTAATAGTTCATTCACCGGACTCAAATGAGTCCGGTAAATACCCATTTACCGGACAGTATGAAATAAAATACTTTTACATCCAGCATTTGCGTCCTGCAGTTTTTATAGAAAACCACAGTTATGTTGCCGTTTTGTTATTTGGTTCCTATCATCATTATTAGACGGTCCCAACATAGGTACTACATAAATTTTTTGTATTAATAAATTTATGACGATGGCTAACATTAATGAAATGCGAGAATTAGTTAATTATTATTACAGTTGTCGAAAAAATGTTGTTTGTTACACGATTGCGAACTACTTTTGCATTTTCGAATGAGTTTTTTGCTCGCTATCGCTCGCAAAAAAAACGTCCATTCTCAAGTGCAAAAGTGGCATTTCGCAATCTAGAATCAAAAATAACTATTTTCAGTCTAGGTGTTCATTCAAATCCCACCTACTTCTCTGGTCATTTTTGCTAGCTCCTAGCGTGGCTGGGGGGATTGTTTCTACTACGAGCGTTGTGTTTTCACGTAAAGGCACAGGATTGAACGAAGGCTGTAAATTTTAACTTTTCAATGAAAATCTGCTAACAAAGCATCAGTTTGCCGAGTTGAAGAAAGTTGCCAAACGAACCTGAAAGGTCGTTTTAACGTAATGCAACCTCAAAAATTGAATATTTGAGTCACGTTTCATTTTGATGTTTCAAAACTGTCAACAACCAAAAGCAACAAAAATTCCCTAGTATGAATAATTTAATTTATAATAAATGTAAATAAGTATTTGTCGGCCCAAAAAATTGTGTGTATCATACGCCCAGAAACTGTTTTGCGAGTATTCGGAATTGCGGGCCTTGGCCTCCGGCCGCGGCCCTCAAACCTTCCTCACACTCGCAAAAGTCCAGTTTCTGGTCTTATGATACAAATGACTATTTCAAGACGGTTTTGATCCCGCATGATGGAATTCTCCAAAATAATAAGTGCGGGCTACGTAAAGTTGGCCCGCCGAAAATGGAAAGCGATGGCACCGAAATTTTCCGAGCATTTTCCGTATAAACCCCAGCATTCGCCAGCATTTAACGAGCCCTTTAGATCCTGCATGATGGAATTCTCTAGAATGCTAAGTGCGGGCTAACGTAAAGTTGGCCCGCCGAAAATGAAAAGCGATAGGGGCGTTATTTTCCGAGCATTTTCCGGAAAAACCCCAGCATTCGCCAGCATTTTACGGGCACTTTAGATCCCGCATGATGGAATTCTCCAGAATAATAAGTGCGGGCTACGTAAAGTTGGCCCGCCGAAAATGGAAAGCGATAGCAGCGGTATTTTCCGAGCATTTTCCGAATAAAACCCAGCATTCGCCAGCATTTTACGAGCCCTTTAGATCCTGCATGATGGAATTCTCTAGAATACTAAGTGCGGGCTAACGTAAAGTTGGCCCGCCGAAAATGGAAAGCGATAGGGGCGTTATTTTCCGAGCATTTTCCGAATAAACCCCAGCATTCGCGAGCATTTTACAAGCACTTTAGTCTTGTGAAATAAAACTTCTTTCTTTACAATCTTGTCGGGCTGTCGTAAAGTTGGCCCGAAAATGTCAGATTCCAAATATGGCCTTATTTACAGAGCATTTTTTAAATTCTAGCCAGCATTCGCCAGCATTTGACGAGCATTTAAGGGATATACTTTGATAGTTATAAAAATTTAACATTGTCGGGCCAACTTTACGCGGCCGTAATCTAGTTGGTTCGACATATTTCTAGTCTCGTAACAATATGCTTGGAACGACGAGGAGCATACCTGTCCTACGTAGTAAACCTGGACAAGAAAGTAGTAGGTACTTTAAGATGCATATCTTAATAACAATTACAAAAGTTAGAATAAAATAAAAAGTTAAGAAACACTGATTTGAATAGATTTTACCAATTTTTGTAGTTTTTCGAACAATTTTTAAAATTTGTTGGTGGGCCGCATAAAAACCGACAGTGGGCCGCGGTATGTGCATCACTGATGTATTGCCTCTGCTAACCTAGGCAAAGACTAGTTTTCAACTTATTAGCTCTCTTCCACTTTACATACACATTTGCAATGGTAATTTCATATCGTATTTAATGGCAGTGTTAGTAAGCTATGGTTCTTAATTTGAAAAATATGTAATCATACACACCTGTATTGATCTATTTCCCTTCTATACGCACGTACAAATTGCAAAGTGCTAATTTAATTGTAATAGCAGCAATTTTTCGAATCATGACTAATGTCGTTAAATTAATGTGAAAAATGTATTGACACTCTTTACCAATACGGGTTTCGAGCATTCAAACGTTTATTAATTTGGACATATCTATAGGACAGAAGTTCATTTAGATCGACCCATGTACGTATTATTAAATATTTTTGAAATAAATGAATGCAAATTCAAGTTTACAAAAAGAGCGGCTACTATAGGTACTGATTTTGTAATAAGTTTTTAGTTTTTGAAAAAGTATTTGAGACCAACAATGCCTACAATATTATAGTACAATATTTCATTCTTTATTCACCCACCTGGTGTGTAAAATGTATAAATAGAATTCGTAGTAGAGATTTGGTATTATAAATATTGTTATTTACCTAAATTTACATGAAATTATTGGCATAAGTTTGAAGCAGAAAATTTGCTTTTTAAGGAATATATTCCTAGGTATACGTTCGTATATGTATAAACATGTTTGAAACCGTCCATAATTCTAGCAAATACATAATTTATTTACATGTTATCGTTAATTAGTCAAAAGACACAAACCTTCGCTGTAGGAAAATATTTGGAAGCGTAATTAACTGTACAGAATCAGTAACTGAAATATTTCGGTTTTGAGGAAAACTCAAACCGAGTTCATATTTGAATACGAAAAGAATCAAATTCCATATACATTAAATTTACCAAGCAATTTATACATTTCAGTGGAATTTTCAGTCGAATATTTAAAACGAAATAATATAATTTGATTATAACATTGAAATATCTATATCAATGTGAGTTTGTTCGTATGGATTCACTATGTAAAATTTCATTAATATCAAAACCGAATTCAAATTTTATGGAAATGATGTGCACGGTCACTAATGAATAATACAGAATGCTGTCTTAATGTATTCAAATTTTCAGGATCTTCCGTCAACAAAATCGATAACTTCCCTAAAATTTAGTAACTTCAGTTAATATAATTTGAGGCTTTAAATTTATAGGTTTCTCATTATTCCAGTTGCAAAGTATTTGCCCTAAAAATAAGATGAACAATTATGTATATGAACTGATAGACTCATTTTATTGTAATGATGAAAATTTTCGACCTCGAGATTTTTGCAGATGTCCACGTTTTGAAGTCCCCTGATACCGAACAAGTGGTTTTTAAAAAATGTCTGTGTGTCTCTCTCTCTGTGTGTGTGACCACGATAGCGGTCAAACCGCTGTACATATCAATTCCAAAGTTTGTATTTACGTGTATAATCTCCCTCTTGAGATCTGATTAGTTTTTCAGTAAAATCGGTAGACCGGAAGTAGCAGTTTACTTCAGCGAAAAAATCGAATTTTGCTAATATTTCGTCAACTACTAAGTTTAAACAAATTTATAAAGAATTCATATATACTTAAAATTAAAATTGAGAATAATTTTATCTAAAAAGTTTTCCGAAATTCCTACCGGAAGTAGGTCTTTTACTCTTATCGAAAATCAGTTTTTTGCGAATATTTCGCAAGTCATGCTTTTTAGACAAGTACGTTACGGGTATAAAAGTATTTAAAACATAATTTTCAATATCTTTTGTATAAAAAAAATTTCAAGATTCAGACCGGAAGTACCACTTTTTCTCTTATCGAATAGCGATTTTTTGCAAATATGTCGTAAGTTATGCATTCTATATAAATTTATCAAGAATACAAAAGTATTTAAAACTGGATTTGCAATATTTTTTGTATATATAAAATTTCAAAATTCGGACGGGAAGTAGCACTTTTACTCTTAGCGAGGAGCACTTTTACTTTCTTATACGTAGTATAAGGAAGTATTGTGATGATGAAAATTTTCGACCTCGAGATTTTTGCAGATGTCCACGTTTTGAAGTCCCCTGATACCAAAAAAGTGGTTTTTAAAAAATGTCTGTGTGTCTGTGTGTCTGTGTGTGTGTCTGTGTGTGTCTGTGTGTGTGACCACGATAGCGGTCAAACCGCTGCAGATATCAATTCCAAATTTTGTATTTACGTGTATAATCTGCCTCTTGAGAACTGATTAGATTTTGAGCAAAATCGGCGGACCGGAAGTAGTAGTTTACTTCAGTGAAAAAATCGAAATTTGCAAATATTTCGTCAATTACTAAGTTTAAACAAATTTATAAAGAATTCATATGTACTTAGAATTAAGTTTGAAACAAATTGTCTTAAAAAAGTTTTTCGAAATTCCAACCGGAAGTAGGTCTTTTACTCTTATCGAAAATCAGTTTTTTACGAATATCTCGCAAGTCATGCTTTTAAGACGAATACGTTACGAGTATAAAAGTATTTAGAACATCATTTTCAATATCTTTTATATAAAAAAGATTTCAAAATTCAGACCGGAAGTACCATTTTTACTCTTATCGAATAGCGATTTTTTGCAAATATGTCGTAAGTTATGCATTCTATATATATTTATCAAGAGTACAAAAGTATTTAGAGTTGGATATGGAATATTTTTTGTATAAATGAAATTTCAAAATTCGGACCGGAAGTAAGACTTTCATACGTATAAGAAAGTCGTGTGGTGGCCACACCTCATTTTTTACTTTCTTATACGTAGTATAAGGAAGTATTGTGATGTTGAAAATTTTCGACCTCGAGATTTTTGCAGATGGCCACGTTTTGAAGTCCCCTGATACCAAAAAAGTGGTTTTTGAAAAATGTCTCTCTCTCTCTCTCTCTCTCTCTCTCTCTCTCTCTCTCTCTCTCTCTCTCTCTCTCTCTCTCTCTCTCTCTCTCTCTGTGTGTGTGTGTGTGTGTGTGTGTCTGTGTGTGTGTGTGTGTGTGTGTGTGTGTGTGTGTGTGTGACCACGATAGCGGTCAAACCGCTGTAGATATCAATTCCAAATTTTGTATTTACGTGTATAATCTCCCTCTTGAGATCTGATTAGTTTTTCAGTAAAATCGGTAGACCGGAAGTAGCAGTTTACTTCAGCGAAAAAATCGAATTTTGACAATATTTCGTCAACTATTAAGTTTAAACAAATTTATAAAGAATTCATATATACTTAAAATTGAAATTGAAAATAATTTTATTTAAAAAGTTTTTCGAAATTCCTACCGGAAGTAGGTCTTTTACTCTTATCGAAAATCAGTTTTTTGCGAATATTTCGCAAGTCATGCTTTTTAGACAAGTACGTTACGGGTATAAAAGTATTTAAAACATAATTTTCAATATCTTTTGTATAAAAGAAATTTCAAAATTCAGACAGGAAGTACCACTTTTACTCTTATCGGATAACGATTTTTTGCAAATATGTCGTAACTTATGCATTCTATATATATTTATCAAGAGTACAAAAGTATTTAGAACTGAATTTTCAATATTTTTTGTATATATGAAATTTCAAAATTCGGATCGGAAGTAGCACTTTTACTCTTAGCGAGTAGCACTTTTTTGATAATATCTTGCAAAGTATGCATTCTATAAAGATTTATTAAGAGAATAGAAGTACTTAGAATAGGATTTTGAATAATTTTTGTATAAAAAAATTCTTAAAATTCTATTATTTGAAACGCTCATACGTATAAGAAAGTCGTGTGGTGGCCACACCTCATTTTTTGATAATATCTTGCAAAGTATGTATTCTATAGAGATTTATTAAGAGAATAGAAGTACTTAGAATAGGATTTTGAAGAATTTTTATAAAAGAAATTCTTAAAATTCTATAATTTGAAACGCTCATACGTATAAGAAAGTCGTGTGGTGGCCACACCTCATTTTTTTCGTTTTAGTTATAAATTAGCGGCGTTGGTCAATTCGACCACCAAACAAAATTTATCTCCTAATCGTTCATGTTGCGGATTACCTGGCGTTAATCCGACCCTACAGTTCGACCACGACCTGTACTCGTGATCGAACTGACTGGCGTCTGAGGGGGGGTGGCTAATCAGGTTAAGAACGAGGTAATAGAGTGTAGTTATCTTTGAAAGGGTGATCACTTCTTATCTTACTGCGGTTAGTGT